>PVJX010006274.1:0-78838 GCA_004027295.1 Dolichotis patagonum
GACAACAGTAACAGGCAACATTGTATATCTCGTTGTCTTCACAATAGTTGTTCTTCTACTAGGTAGAACAAAATCAAAGAAATACACAACATTATAGAACACATCAACACAGTATTGAATAGAGCAACACCATTTATTAGGACAAAGCAAAATGGCGATAAAAATATCTGCCTTCAGAGATAGTAGAAGGAAACTCCCCCAACTTGCTGTACCAAATATGGTCACCTCCTAAGAGATACCCAGATCCCTGGATCCCAACTGTTACGGGAGGGGCGGGGTGTGGTATGTTTGATTCTAAGCCCACCACCCGATAGGCAGCAGGCTGGTTACTGGTTGGCTTGGCGCCCTAAGTTCCAGCATGGCGCGGATCTCAGGAGATGCTCTTGCTTGTGGTTTCCCCGCCCTGGGGTGGCCGCAGCTTGCCAGACCACAGTCACTTACCAGGGCGGCAGGCTGCTTACTAGTTGGCTCGGCGCCCTAAGTTCCAGCATGGCGCAGATCTCAGGAGACGCTTTTGCTTCTGGTTTCCCCGCCCTGGGGTGGCCGCGGCTAGCCAGACCACACATCAGAAACTCTTGGCAATTAAATACCATGAGAAATGTCCCAGGTCACAGACCTCTTAAAGGCAAGGTATGGAGAACATCTCCCAGAAGCATCTGTTCTCACTCCCTTCTACTGAAATAAAATCCAAATGACACCTCAGTTTGAAGCTGTCACATCACCCATTTCCTTTCAGGCTCTGATGAGAAAAAATTGTAAATCTCAGTAGAAACTGAATTTATTGTAGGATGAAAACAAGTGCTCAATCCAAAGTGCTCAAGAATTTGTATCCTGCACTTCTAGTCCAGCTACATCCTTCTCAGCGTGACTTGCTTCTGGGTTGCATTTTAGGGGATTGATGGTTACCTAAGTTATTAATGAATGAAACTTCATCTGCCTATCAAGTTTTTCAGCTGTAGAAGCACTGCCATAAATCTTATAGGTGTCCTATGACCAAAGCCCCAGGGAAGCGCATGCATAATCCAGCCCTATCCCTCCACCTATATAACTTGATTTAAGTTTGGCAATGCCAGAGTTATGCTGAAGATTTTCTCCAGGCTGTCACTCCTGCTGCAGTCTCCCTTTTGGACATTTGGATTGTGGTAGATGTGTCAGAATACACAGTATCTATGCTGTTTTTATCACACGGGTGAAAGAAAATAAACTCATAAATAACTTTGCCTGGCCAGCTAGAAGCTCAGTGTTATATGTAATAGTGACTACTGCTTGATTTATTCTTATTCTAGGTGTTTCATGAAAGTTAACTATCATCCTCAATAAACCTTGTGCAGAGAGTCTGTGTCACCCATTTCCCTATTTAGTTATTGATTTCTTCTGTTTCTTTATTTACTTTTCTTATAAAATAGGATATATATCCAGGTATACATATTGCTTATTACACGAATATATGAAATAAATAATATTTATTAAATGAACAGTCATGTAGGCCATTCCCAGAAATACCTATCATCAAATGCTCCCCTATGGGGCCTTCCTAAACCCATCCCTTCTCTAGCTCAGAAATGACTACTATCAGACTTTACTGAGATTTGGTTTTTAATTTTTTTATAGTTTTACTACCCATAAATATATCCTAAGTAATGTAATCTAGTGTTGCATGCTTTTTAACATCTTAATTTTATATGTATAAGGGCTTACATATGGATTACATTTTGTTCTATGTCTGTGTTTTGAGCTTTGCTTCTTTTCTGAGCATTATGTTAGTAAGATGAACAGTGTTTTTGTATGTGACTCTCTCATTAATTTCTTTGCAATTTAGCATTCTGTTGTGTGATACAGAATTGTGCTGCCTGAACCCAATGTGATGTGTTTATCCATTTGATTGCAGATGGATGATGGGGTTCTTTTTGTTCTGTTGCTGTCATGAGCTCTGCTTCTATGGACTGTCTACACATGCATCCTGGTGTATTTGTCCTCCAGCTGTTTTCCAGAGAGAGTACAGCAGTTTGCAGTAGCACCTGAGCATCCTTGTCACCAGCCTGGTGGGCATGCTGCATGTGATTTCACTGTCACTTGAGTGATTGTTAATGAGGTTGAGCCTTCCTTCATATGTTTCATGGCCATTTAAATTTTCTTCCATTGCCCCTACTTCCCGTTTCTTTTCAAGTAGTTTCTGTTCAACTATTTACCCATTTCTTTATTGGGTGATTTTGTTGTTTTCATATTAATTTTTAGATTCTTTTATATATTTTGGATGTGGATTGTTGCCTGCTTATTTGTAAGTTGCAGATGCATTCATTCATTCATTTTATGACTTTTAATCACTTTATAATTTTTTAAACTTCTTAAATTTGCAGTTTTTTAAAAACATTTTTCCAGATTCTTTGGGTTGGTTGTTGTTGTTTGAGAGTTTGCGAGAGTTACCTCACATGAACTATTAGCAGAAGGAGGCTGGTAACTTTTCTTTTCCATGTAGCACACAGTCGTACTAGGCTGTCAGGCAGTGCTGGGCCCTACCCTGGCTGCCAGGGAAGCATAGATAAATGCGTTCTGATATAGACTCTACAGTCAAAGGGCCAGAAGCCTGGGGCAGGTGGACATGCAGAAAACGATTACTGGGCAGAGGGGTAGAGTCAGGCTTACCAGGTGCCAGGTAAGAAGGAGAACTTCCTTTTTCTGAAGAGTTTGGGAGGCTTCTGAGGGGGTAAGGGGGAGCAACATGTGTGCTAAGACTCTTGAAGCATGAATAAGTGTGTCTGGTGAGTGTTTCCTCTCTTAGCAACTGCAAGATAGTGCACACACATGTTTTTAGTATATTGGGGATAAAGAAAATGTTCAGCTTACCGATTTTGGCTCATATCTTTGAAGCATATTAGCATTGTCTTCTTTAAAACATAAGAAGAGGCATTTGGTATGTGTGTGTTTGTTTGTGTGTGTATTAAGACAATGCAATCCCATGTTTCATGCTTTAGAGACCTGAGGCTTGTCACTTTCCTTGAATGAATGGATCCGTGTTGAATCCAATTTGATATGATGGTTCATTCAGACAAGTTTGACTGATGTTCACTGACACAATACCTGTTTCAGAAGATAGATATATCCCTTTCCTGTGGTAGCGTCAGGTTGTGTTAAAATCAATAGATTCTTTCTTGAAGGTATCGAGGGAGACAGTGTAGAAAAGAGCAAGTTCAGAAGAGCCAAGTGATGCCTGCATGCAACCCCACAAGGGGGCCCTTGGAGGGAGAGGAACAACCACCTGGGGCCTCAAAGCGTGGCAGAGCTTAATCAAGTAGAAGAGGATGAGGTATGGAATATTCTTAGACAAAGGAGGATGGGATATGGTCTATATCTGTAAGACACAGTTGTCCAGGGTTACCGCAGCAGGGTCAGTTTGGAGGCCAGGAGACCAGCTTTGGCTGCATTGCCTGCCCGAGTGAGGTCCAGACTCAACGGGTCCCAGGCCTTATCAGAGGTCCTTGTGCCACAGATTCTCACCGAGCCTTTCCCTCCATGCCGCACACTCTTCTTCCATATGGAATGCTCTTGGGCAAAAGTCCCGCCCAGGACCTGGGTCCTGCTTTTTATAAAATGTATTTTATATTACATTAATATTGACATGTTTCTGATTACTTTAAAAATGCATTCTGTTGTAGAAAGCCTAGAATAAGTGCAATTTATGACCAAAAAAATAAGACATAACTCTAGTCACATGTACCACTGACCATTTGCTAAATCTTTCTCTCATTTCTCCTTACATCTACAAGAACTCTGGGCACCTTCCTGGTGTTGAAAGTGAAGAACTGGTCTGGAAGTACTAAATTTAATCAGTACTGAGCCTGCCTCCTGCAGGTTCTGTTCTGGGTCTGCAGTGTCCAGGATCAAAACAAACCAAAAAACAACTAAGAGAAAGTCTGTCCCTGGAGCTTGCATTCTCACGGGGAAAGTTACACAAAAGCATAATATGCAGCAAGCCCTGTGTTGTTGTAGAAGGTATTAAATGACATGCAAAGAAATTAATCAGATGAAGTTCTAAGGAGTGCTGGGAGAGCAGGGGACTCCCCTGAAAGTGGCTTTGACCATGATCTCTGTCCTTGTGGAGTAAGAGTCTAGCAAAAGAATTGTCCCGGGAGACCTGGTGTCTAAGGATGTTAGCCTAGCACTATCTTTATCTTTTATGAGAAATACACAGGATAGGAGAAACCTGTGGAAACTCACGAATTCTGTGTGATAATTGTGCCATCACAATGTGAAGGTGGAGTAAGAGGATGGGAAAAGCGGGGAGAACTTTTGAAAAAGTTGCAGCACTGTCATGTCTATGCTCTCTTGTGACTTAGAATAGTTGCGTGCTGCCAGTATTCTCTGGTCTCTTGATTTCAGAGGAGGAAACTGGCACACCATAGGGTTCAGGGCAGTGTCCGATGTTACATGGCTCTTAGGTGATGGTTCTTGGAGACCCTGCAGCCCAGCCCTTGTACTCTGAGGAGGGCTTGAGGCCAGACCGCCAGGCACACCACTGCCCTAGCCCCAGCTCTTGCTTGTCATTGGCATTTAGTTAGCATCAGTGTTTGGAAACAGTGGTTTTTATTCTCAGCATGTGGGCTGCTGGAGTCTCTAGTGAGAAGCTTGGGGGTTATTCATCAAGAGGCTTCCTCCATCCTACCTTCTCCCTTGCAGGAAGTTTTGAGAGGTTAGTTTGTTTTCCTCCTTCTGCAGCCTGTTTATAGCTGCATTTGTGGTTCCATCATGATATTAACCAGACTTCTTTTTTGCCAGCTCTAGGCTTGGCATCTCTGATTGCATACAATTGAAAAAAGAAGTGAGCTTTTGTTTTCCCAGTGCACTCTTGCCTTAACAGGAAAAAATGAAGCTGCATTTTTGTGTGATATAAGTACAATTTTTTTGTTTTGTCTTTGTAAATCCTTAGGAGGTTTTGGGTTTTGTTGTTGTTGCTGCTGCTGCTGTTTGATTTTTATGATTTATTTTCTGTTTTTTTCCTGATATTTTGTGTTGATTATGAAAATGGTGATGACAATGACAGCCAACATCTACAAAATGCAGATCACATGGCAGGTGCTTTACATATAGCATCTTTCTCGGTCCTTACAGCAACTTCTCAGGTTCTTATGTTCATTTTAGAGATGAGAAAACTGAGGCCCAGGATGGTTTGGAGACTCTCATGGTACTTTATGAGGAGATGGTACAGCTGAGGTTTGAATCTGCATGAGCTTCAGAGCTTTTATATGGAAACATTGCTTCTTTTTTTTTTTTTTGCTGTTCTTTATTTTAAAATTAGAAAAGAATAAAAACAATGATACAGAATTTCCAAAACAAAATAATAGATTAACAATGGTTAATATATTTTGTATTGTTATCTTCAAAGTACTTGCTCATATTACAAGACATAGGCATGAAAAAATGATCAAACAATGAAAGCACAGACCGTTCTTTTTGATGAAAAACATTGCTTTGAGTGGTTTATCTTTTAAACCCTTCCACTAGTCCAATACATATTCAGTTGCCTTGCCTTTGTGTAGTTTTAAATGTGAAGGTCACTGTGCTCTGAATTCCTTGGGTACATTTAGTTGGAGTTGTTTATTGCTGTACTTGAACTTGGTCAAAGGCTTTGTAGTCAGCTTAACAAGTGCCCATATGTTAACATCTGCACTTGCACATGTTTCCACTTGTGAGACCTTGGGCAGGTCACACATCATTTTTAGATTTAGTTTCCCTGGCTGGAGTGAGAGAAACATTTCCACAGGAGATTGTTGGGAGATGAGAAGCAGTCTCTTAAGTGTCTTGATATCTGCATATGAATGATTCCTGCTATCTGCGTATGAACCCATTCCCATGACATGAAGTCTTCCTGGGCGCAATTCTTCACCAGTAACTCAAGGGATGACTACACAGGTGCTGTGCTGGTACAACTGAAAGAGGGTTCCCCACAGGTAAACCACACTGACTCTACATGGGGCAGATCCAAGCCCAGGAGCTGCAGGAGAGGCTGGCTCACTCCTGGGCTTTGAATAAAGCTTTGAAGAAAGAGAGACTTCAAAACTTAGACCTTTAGCACATTGAGAAGCTGGTAGAGCAGGAAACAGCTTTCCCCACAGTGACCTCACTGTAATAAGCGGACATTTCAAAAGACTGCCTATAGGGGGCTGGGGATTTAGCTCAGCGGCATAAGCGCCTGCCTTGCAAGAAGGCAGTCGTGAGTTCGATCCCTGGTACCGATTTAAAAAAAAAAAAAAGACTGCCTAGAATGACTGCCAAGAACAATGGATGGAGAGGAGAGTAAGGTTAGAGTATGTACATTCTTCAAAGGAAGAGTCTAGAAAAATCACTCTGGCTGCAGCATGGAAAATAGAAAGATACAGGTAATGTGTGAGAGTCAGTGCAGGAAGATTGCTGCTGTATTAATCTCATTAGAAATAATAGTCTTCTCTGAGTTGCAGCTGGAGAGAAGTAGATTAGAAAACTTTTTGAGAGGTAGAATTAATAGAAAATTTGATGACTCGAACAGGGAGGTGTTTATAGTGTGTCATTTACTGAGATGGAAGGGAAAGTACTTCTGGCCCAGCCTTAAAATACCTGTAGTCTAGGAAGGGAGAGGTAAGATGTAGGCATTGTACCCAGGCAGTAGAAACATGGTATGATGCTTGGATGGCAATCCTTGTGAATGTGAATGTTGTAGGAGGGTGTGGTGGAAATCCCTGGGAGTATGCATGTGACAGTGAATTTAGGAATCTCTGAGTCAATGTGGTCGAAGGCTTTTGTGAAAATCCTGGGAGTATGTATATGGTGGGAGGGTTTGGTGAGAATCCTGGGAGTGTGAACATGGTAGGAAGATTTAGGATTTCCTGTGTCTAGCCTGAGCTAGTCTTTCCTCCAGTCCTAGCAGAATGCATGGCAAGTAGTAAGTATTCAAAAATACCTCATTTATGAGTAAACATGAGGGACTTATAAAGGAGGATGTTTTACATAAAGTGATTATATATATTTGCATATATTTTATTATGCCTTTCCATCGTGGCCCTGTGGTTGATCTTGTGAGAAATAATTATTCTTCAGGTTCAAATATCAGTTAATTTCTCTATTCCCCTTTCTGCTGTCCCTTCCCTTCCTTTCCTTCTCATCCACCTGCTTGCTTTTCTCTTTCTTTCTTTCTTTTTCTTTCATTCATTCTTTCTTCTTTCTTTCTTTCTTTCTTTCTTTCTTTCTTTCTTTCTTTCTTTCTTTCTTTCTTTCTTCTTTCCCTTTTTTCCCCTCTCCCCTCCCCTACCCTCCTCTCCCCTCTCTTCTCCTCTCCTCTCTCCTCTTGTCTCCTTTCCTTTCTTCTCCTCTCCTTTCCTGTCCTGTCTTCTTGCTTGCTGTAGGTGGATGGAGACTAAATGATGGTTAAGTGGTCATATCTGATCAGAGAGGCTGAAGTCTGAGATTACTTTATGGCTATAGGAAGATGTCTTGCTTAATCTGACAGGGCCCCACAAGAACTGGCCTCTTTGTACTTTGGTTTATGTTGAACACTGAGACACTTTCATCATGCTAAAAAATGACTTCAGACTACAGGAAAACTACTAAGGCAAGAAGAATAAATGTTTAATTAAATGCCTGCAGGATAAGATTTAACTTGATTAATGGAGAAATATACTACATAAAAATATTGTGACCCTTGAAAACGAGTTTTTAGATTGTCCTGCCTTATTAGAATTCTCCAGTCTGCTTAATGGCTGCTAAGAAGTTATGGCGTATGAGAATGACAGCATTGCTAACTAACTTAAAGTGCAGCATTATAAAAGTCACTTTAGGGGTTGGTTATGTGGCTCTGTGTCAGAGGACTTGTCTCACTGAACAAAGCCTCGGGTTTGATCCTTGACACTACAAAGAAACAGTTTCTTTTCTCTTTCTTGTTTTCTTTTTCTTCTTCTGCATGTTTCTGGAAGTTAGTCCCAGCCAACATGTGAAAGTTACAGGTTAGTATGGCCGTGGCAATATGGTTGAAACTTTCAAAGCCTTTGAAAGTGGCGGGAGGACCCTCCTGCTGGGTGTGGGGACCGGTTCTGGGCCCTCTGTTGGGATGGGAATGTTTGGCTATGAGGAATTGGGGATGACACCCACCAGATTTCTCAAGCCATAATATGCACATTAACAAAATGTGAACATATTCATCCCTCAGTGTATGTAGAGACTCCTACAGAATACCCTCAGATGCCAGTCTTTAGATGCTTAAGACTCTTATATAAAATGGCACAGTATTTAGTATAACTTATATACCTCTTCCTATACAACTTGTCTCTAGATTATAGTGCATGATGCATCGTAAGTGGTTGTTATAATGTACCATTTAGGGAATAATGACAGAAAAGCCGCATGTTCATTATAGACATGCTTTTTTAAAAAAAAAATAGCTGAGCTGTGGTTGGTTGTATCCTCAACTACAGACCCAATGAATGTGAAAGAATGACTGTATTAAGTGAACCGATTAAGGGCAAACCTGATGAGACCTGTTGCATTTTATACCTCTCCAGGCACAGTAACACTCTGTGTTTGGCATCTTGTTGGAACCCTATCAGACTGGCAGGGAAGGTTTTTCCTCTCATTTCACAGATAGGCATAGAGCTTTAATGCCTTAACCAAGGTGATCCAGGAAATTACTGGTGGGCTCAACATCTGACCTGGATCTCCTGGCTCCTGGTCACTCATACTGCTTTCCTCCGCTCTTCTTCTACTCATGCTCACTGTAGTGATGACATCAGGTCATTGTGAACAGTTCTCTATGCTAATAAAAGTGTTCACATTCTAATAATGCTGCTTCTAATAGCGTTCACCTCATGCAGGTTACAACAATTCTGTATCCTTTTTCTGCACTTGGATCCAAATTTACTTGGATGCCAACCTGAATTTAGTTAGCCTTCTCTCTCTCTCTCTCTCTCTCTCTCTCTCTCTCTCTGTCTCTCTCTCTCTGTCTCTGTCTCTTCTGAGAGTGTCTTGCTATGTAATTCAGGTTGACCTTCAACTCTCTATGTAGAACAGGCTGGCCTTGAACTTTCAGTGATCTTCCTTCCTCAGCTTTTCAATTTCTGAGATTACAGGTATGTGCCACCATACTGGACTCTGTATTTCTGTCTACATCATCCAGGTTATTAAACTCATGAAATTGTGATTTGTAGCCCTACAAATATCCCACTTGCATCATCTGGTACCTTTATAATCTTTCTTCATCCTCTCTGAATAGTTATGGGCTTATCTTAAAGAGATGGCTTCACATTTTAGTCTTTGTATTGCTCACCTTTTCATTGCTATGACAAAATGCCTGATACACACCAGTTTAAAGAAAAAAAGGTTTAATTTGCCTCATGATTTTATGGTTCAGTACATGGTTGGCTGGCTCCCAAGGTACAAACACTATAGTAGAAGAATATGGAAGGGGAAAGCTACTCATGTCATGGCAGGTGGTGAACAAAGAAAGCAAAAGAGCCAAAGAAGAAGGGGCCAAAGTCTAGATATAGTCCCTGCGGTTACATAGCTGTGACTTACCCGGACATATCCAGAGTGCTTTTACTGTGCTTTACTCTTAGGCATCTCTCAAGTCAGTCAAGTTAACAGTCTCTGTGCCATTTGGTATACACCCATGACTATGATGCTATACTTGGTAGTCAAGTCAGCCTGCAGTCTTACCGGATAAGAACCTTCCTGCTTATGATGATGGCAGTCACCAAAGCAACTTCTCCTTTTACCAGAAAGCCATCCTGTTCTTTCCCTTTGTAATTGGTTGCCAGTCCCACAACCTTGCATTAACTTGTCACTGGCCTCTCATCTGTTTTAAAATGTCCCTATGTCCCTATCTCAGTGCTAATGAGAATTGGAGTTGGTCTTCCTTTAACACGGCCACATATCTTCTACCAGGGTTTTTGGAACTCACTTTGATGTATGAGACAGAGTTTCCACTCCTCTGTCATTTCTTTTCTGTTTAAAGAACCAGAACAGTGAATTCTCAAATTGTGAAGTACATTTTAACATTATTTTTACAAATCACTATATTCATTGTACATGTGAATAAATCCAAGAGCTTACAGATTTTGAGCATCACAAATGCAATGCTTTCCACTCACAGTGTGGGTCTTGAAAGCACTGCTTGAGCAAGATCCTTTTGGAAATGACCATGACCCAAAACCCACCTGTGCCCCATGTCTTCTCTGTTACTTGCTGAATTCACCTTTTGTTTTCAGCATGTTACTAAAATTCTTTGGTAGGCTCACCAGAACCAACTCTTCAGCACCAGGCCCAGTGAACACTGGTGAGGCCTCTTCTCGCTGGATTTCTTTGTGCACTCAACTCTGCTATTCCTCTTTCCTCAAAGGATGGTAATCTGTAGGTTCTGTTCCTCTAGGGCCTCTGATTCCTCTACTCATCTTCTTTCCTCTTGTCCTCTGTCCTGTCCATCTTCTTTGGATTGATCCTGGATCTAGGTGCTGTTGCAGCGCTGCACTCTGTCTTACTGCACATCTTCTTTCACATGGATGCCTTCCACTGTAGGACATCTGCCACTTGCCTGTGCTCAGGTCTGCATCTGCAGTCCAGAGCTCACCTCTGAGTCTCCTCTGATTCATGTACCCAGCTACTCTTAGAACTGGCCCCTTGGATATCAGGGCACTGGAGACTGTCTTCTTATCTGCAGCGTTTCCTTTAGACCAAAGGCATTTTTCCTCACTGGGAGAAAGTTAGATACAAGGAGGCCATTTCGCCTCTTGGTATCTTCTTCCCATGGATCATCTCAGTCATCTACTAGGTGATTTTCCCTCCGGCATCTCACTGAAGATCTCTATTCCTTGGCCATGTTTTCATTCTTTAGGCCCTTGATAGCTCTCCTTTGTACCAGGGCAACATTTGGGAAATTGGTTCCCTTCCTCTAGGCTTGTTCCTTTCAAATCCATCCTCCATTTAGTTTCCAGTGTGATGTTTCTAAATGTGAAATTAGTCTGGTCATTTTCCTGTCAGACATGTGCTGGTGGCTACTGTTGCTTGCACACAGCACATAATTACCTGCCTTCTTCATTTCTAGAAGTTGATGGTTAGATCTGAGCTATTGTATATCTGGGTAATCCAAGAATACCAATCAGTGCCCTACCCAGGGAGCTTTAGAGGAGATGCCTACTCAGGAAATCATGGCCATTGTAAACCAGACCATGTCTTCACTGTTGACAGTGTTTGGGGACTGAAATCTAATGTTGACTGAGATTGAAATCTTGAGCTAGTTCTATAATTAATCTGTGCCTCACTTTTCTTATCTGTAGAATGGGGATGATAATTGTGCTTACCATATGATGTTGTTGTGAGATTTCACAAGAATTAATCAATGAAAAACACTTAGAGCTCTCTGGCATATGGTAGCTCTTATTAAGCATTAATAGAAACAGTATAACTGTAATACTAGACCCATTACTATGGCTAATAACTCCAGAGTACTATTGAATGGTAGTTGAATGGTGGATGTTTCTTGATTCATTTTCTTTTTGGACCACAGTAAGAACTTAGATGTTTTGTTTCAAATGAATGATGCTGGTGAAGTCTATTTATATCTTCCACCCAACTCTTGGCTGGATTCTGGCCTGAAATCTCTGAATAAATAACTTCCCTTTTGAGATTTCATGTCATTTGCTGTTTGTGAGTATCTGACTTAGAAACCAAATTTTACGATTTAGTGTGCCTAGGTAGCATTTAATCTTTGGAGTTGATATTTAAGCCCAGAAACTCAAATATATTCAGAGAATCACAGATGCACTTCATTTGTCACCAGATCTCTGGGCCAGAGAACAGTGCCTGACTTACGGTAGGAGGTTAGCAGATAGATGCTTCAGAGATGAAACTGTAGGACTTGTATCATCGACAGTCAGAATTTATGTTTGCCCATTGGTTAGGGTCTCTGGCCCTTTCCAGAGCCTGCTTTCACCCCGGAGGTAGCCAGAGGCCTGTAGCACTCCCTACTAGGGTATGACTGCAAGTCCCAGATCAGGTCCAGAAGTGACTCAGTTACCATAGTGAAAGAAAGTGTCCCAGTAGCAATCAGGTGATTGTCGACGTCATAGGAAGGTGGTAAGGGCTAGAAGGGAGTAGAAGCAAGACCAGTGACAGGCAGTTTATCATTCCACACCTCAGCACTCGTGCGGTGAAAGGACTGCTGAGGAGAGTTATGAATGCCTCAGGACAAAGTTCAGCAGACCACGAACTGCTGAGGGTGCTATAGAAAGCCATCTAGGAATGCGGCACCTGTCCAGGTTGAGCGGCCCTTCCATCTTTGACCACCGAAGGTTTTCGCAGAAATCAGTAGCTCAGAGACTGATTTCTCATTCGTCCTTAGCTATATATATCTGCTGCCTACATGTTCACGTGTTGGCTGTTTTCCTCCTCATTAGCAATTCTGCCAAGGAGTGGGCATGGGAATAAAAGGTGTTGAGAGTCTTAGGAGGCAGTTTATCTGCTTTTCCATAAGGAGGGTAAAATTGGCCCTTGCGTCTGAAGCTAAGTTTGCAGGATCATTTCTTACTTTAATTGCTCCTTTCTGCCTCTGGTGTCCACCAACTGCCCCAAGTTGGCAGTATAATATTTTCAGTTTTTCCTTTTGATTTCTGTGTAAATGCTTACATTCAAAAAATAATAATGACATAGTATTTGCTTAGTTAGAAATGAGAGCAGTTGAAAACGGTTTCACTGTACAATAATCATATATAGGAAATTTGGACCTTTTATGCTCTGCTCACTTAATAGATGAGAAACCCTGATTAATTTTGCCTTCCTTCCAGGTCCTTTTGTTTATTAAACCTTTGTGATCCAAACCACCAATGTTCTCTTACATGAAGTACTAAATGTAGGAATAAAGTAGCCCAGAGCATCCTTTATTTATCCCGTGTCTTGGTTACTTTTCTTCTTGCTGAAACAAGATAACAAATACCTACAAGAAAGGATGCAAAATTTATTTCAGGTCACAGTTTGTAGAGGTTTTAGTCCAAGGCAGTTTAGCGTGGCAGAGGGCCATTGCAGAGCAGAGACAGTTCACGACAGGGCAGGCAGAAGGTAACAAAGCTGCAAGGTGTCAAAACAGCTTCTTTCTGTCCCTTTATATTCATTCAGACTACCTGCCTTTCGGGTGCCATCCACACCCTGGATGGGTCACTCTTAAGCCCAGCACCGCACACTCTAATCTACCCACCTTTGAAATGCCTAATATATGACCCTTTAAGACTGGGGCGACATCTAGATGTGAGCCATAATACCAAGTATGGCCTTGATGTAAGGCATTCACTGGGAATGTCTCAAAGCAGGTTGAGTCACTGGATCAATCACTCTGCATCCTTCTGGTGGAGAGTAACCCTCCTGAGGGTGACAGCATTAGCTTTATGGGCACCCTTCTCTGTGTCAGAGTGGCAGGCAAGAAAAGATAGTGGCAGATTCTGCAGAAGTCCTCAGGAAGACTGTAGGAGGCTCAATAAGTGGTTGAGTAGTAGAAAAAGAAAAAAGAAAAACCTAGGATAACTGTTAGCTATCTGTCTTACAGTGATCAGCTGATTTTGCAGAAAGAAAGGAGTCTGAGGTTGTATGTTTACTGGAGGTGCATATGGGATATTCCTGTAGCGATACCTGGAAGGCATTCCTATCAGTGCTTTAAAAGAGAGGTAATACGCTGGATATGCAAATCCAGCAGTCAAACTGCAAAAATAATAACTGGAACCAGATCAGGCCACAACTGGCCCAAAGACAGCCCCGTGGAGAGCGTCAGCCTTGACCGTTAGGTCTGGGAAGCAGACTTAGGTAATAAACTCAAACTGTCCAGAGCACTGGCAGATTTGGCAATAGCAGAATCTCTCTGTTGCAGGGGTAAGTGGCAATGAGCTGATAGATATGAGAAAAGAGTACTGTTTGTCCAGAGATCCCAAACTGCAGGGAGGGAAAGTGTATGAAAGCCATGGGTGGAAAATGCTTTTCACAAAGGCAGGGTGGGCAAGAGTCCATGGAAAAGGAGAGAGAGAACTTAGGCCAAGGTTTTCCTTCTAATTTCCTACATTCCTCATTTTTCTCCTCCTCCTTCACCTTCTTCTTCTTTTTCTATCTCTGTCTCTGGCACTATCTGTCTGTCTCACTCTCTCAATGGGAAGACTCAAGCACATTGTACACTTGAAAGGAAGATAGAGAATGGAACATTTCGAAATAATAAGGGCATTTCCCCTATTTGTTATTCACTTCATCTTCAGACTTCACATTTGCTAGTTTTGCTCTTTTGCATAGTGAAAAGATGGGCAGTCAAGGAATTTAGATGGTCTTGATAGATAGACACAATAATGGATCTCAGATACGCAAGAGTTGTGGTAAAATAACTGATAGAAACAATGAAAAATGCTTCATTTGGCATCTTATATATTAATTTATATCATTTGTTTCTCACTACAACCTTACCAAGTACCTTTCACATTTTCCTGATGATTTCAATGCTTAGAGAAGTTTCCTGACTTGTCTGAAGTTCCAATTTGGCCAGGGCCGGAATTGAGGTTCAACGTGCTTCTTCCTGAATGTTGAGACTGTTATGAGTTGCTCTGTGCCTTTCTTTTGTTCCTACTGGGCACAGAACCTGTTTTTGCTAGATGGATCTATGGGCAAATTGGGGCACCCTGTATCACCCTGTTAGAACAGTACTGTAGGAGACATTGGTGGCTTCCTGCCCAAAGGGAGAGCATAGGATGTGACATCCATTGCCCATTCAATGGCAAGGTCTTACCAGCCTCCCCAAGAGGCCCCAGTGGACATCGCTTTCCTCCCTCTTATGACTATTCCTCTGAAGCAGTGTGCTGGAAAGGCAGGGCTGTGGGCCCATTCGTGTGCTTATCCTGGGGATGCCTCACCTTGCCCGAGGGCTTTGGGTAGATTTGGCGGGTTAGGCCATCCCAGATGGAGCACATGGAAGTGTTTCAGGTAAATGCTGCAGAGGAAGTCACTTAGCTAAGGAAGACTACCAGGGGATTGGTTGTATTGGGAGCTATTTTAATGGAATTCACTTAAAAATTGATAGATTATATTTTTTCTTGTTTTTAATTTTTACCGGTATATGTTTTCTATAATGATCACATTCATTGTGGCAATTTGTATCTATACATCTTAATTCTTTTTTTCCAAATTCCCCACCCTTCCCTTCTACCTTTCCTCCCTTACTCATTTACAGAACTTCATTTCCATTGTTTTCCTTCTCTGCTTTATTAATCTCTGTTCCCTGTGTCTTACTTTTCCTGTTGTGAATACAAATACCTAACAACCAAAGTAAAAGGAAGAAAGGCTTATTTGAGTGACAGTTTATAGAGATTTTGGTCCCTAACCCTGCTCCAGAGTAGGATAGCATGGCAGAGGGGAATCACAGCAGACAAATAGTCCATGGAAAGCAAGCAGGAAACAGCAAAGCAATAAGCAGCAGCAATTGAAAAGCTCTTTCTACCCTATATATTTTATCCAGGCTATCTGCCCCTAGGGTGAGTAACATGCATACCCTTAATGGTAGCATCAGATTGTAAATGAATCCCAGAACTATATCTCACACCCTGGATCCAGCCACCTCCAAAACACTACATAAAACTTGGGGGGGGGATGTTTATATGTTAGCCATAATACTTTCTCCCACTTCTTTGTTCCCCTTCTCATTTGACTATTTTCTTCCTTCTTCTCAAAATACATCCTCCACTTTGCTCCTTATTTCCACTTTTGTTTTCTCATATAAGAGAAACAATGTTTGTCATATTTATTTCACTTATAATTATACTCTTAAGGTACATTCATTACCTAAAAATGTCTCAAGTTTATCCTTTATGGAAGAGTAGTACTACATTATATGTAAAAACCACATTTTCTTTATCCATTCATCTGCTGATGAACATATGGGCTGTTTCCAAGATTTAGCTATTACAAATTGTGCTATTATAAGCATGGGTGTGCGGTGGTATAATTTTTTAAAACTCTTTTAGGAAGATAACCCAAAAAGGAAATAACTGGGTCAAATCAAGCCTCTAGTTTGAGTTTTCTGAGGAGTGTCTATACTGATTTCCATAGTGTCTAAGTTTACAGTCTCAACAGTAGTGGAGAAGGGTTCTTTCTCTCACACAGCCTTACCGGCATTAGTTCTTTGTTGGTTTCTTGATGATAACCATTCTTTATGGTATGAAATGGAATCTAAGAGTTGTTTTCATTTTCATTTCTTGAATGGCTTGCAGTGTTGATCATTTTTTTTCATGTGTTTATTGCCTGTTTTTACTTCTTCACTTGAAAAGTATCTATTTAAAGATGTCCATTTTTTGCTGTTGGGTGGAACACTATGTATGTCCTAAGTCTATTTATTCAGAGGTTTGATTGAGTTATGATATTTCTTTGTTAATTTTTTGTCTAGTTGATCTTTGTATTTGTGACAGTGAGGTGTTACAGTTTCTTGTTACAGTCGTATTAATGTTTATCTGATTTTTCATATCCATTAATGTAGTTTTTATATAGTTGGATTGCCAGTACTTGGTATATATATGTTTATGATTGTTCTCTCTCTTATATTGTGCCCTTAACAAGTAAGCAGTGACTGTCTTTGTCTCTTCTGATAAGTTTTTAGCTTGAAATCCACTTTGTCAGCAAATTGACTTGCTACTTCTACTTTTTCTCCAGTTTCCTGTTGCATGGAGTATTGTTTTTTTATCTTTTGACTTTTAGTCTATGAATTTCTTTTTGGGTTAAGTGTAAGAAGCCAATAGGCAAATAATATAATAAAAAGGGTAAGTCAGTACCTATTAATTATAACCATCAATTTTGAATGGGCTCAATTTAACAATCAACAGAAACAGACTAACAGAATAGATCAAGAAACAAGATCCAGCTCATTGATTCATCTCTTACAAGAATTTTCAGCAGTCAGCAATTTTCAACAGTCACGTTCCAGAAAATGCCAACATCACTCAGAAAGGACACAGTGATTGTGAAGGGCTCCAGAGTAATGCTGCAGAGGAACTTCAGCCCTATCGACGCAGAACTTGGTCTGCTTGGAAAGAAAAAGAGGCTCCAGGTTGACAAATGGTTGGCAAACAGAAAGGACCTGGCTACTTTGTTCACATGATCAGTAGTCACGTAGAAAACATGATCAAGGTGTTATAATGGTGGCTTCTGTTACAAGATGAGCTCCATATATGTGTGACCCTTGCCAGTCAACATTCTTACTCAGAAGAATGGGTGTCTTACTGAAATCTGTAATTTGTTAGATGAAAAATACTTGCACAAGTTTCATAGGCACACAGGTATTGCTTGCTCAGTATCTACTGCCCAGAAAGATGAACTGCTTCTTGAAGGAACTGACATTGAGCTCATTTCAAATTCAGCTGCTTTGATTCAGCAATCCACAACAGTCAAAAACAAGGATATCAGAAAAATTCTGAATGTTATCTATATTTCTGAAAAGGAAACAGTTCAGTGACTGATGAGTAAGATCCAAGAGTTATTTAGCCACAGAAACGAACTTCTGGATTAAAAGACCAATTTTTGATATTTTAATGATAGAAGATCTCTATTAAAAAAAAAAAAAGAAACAAGATCCAACAATATGCTGCATATGTTCTTGACTAATTCAGTTTGCAACCATCATTCTGGAGAGAATTGAGTTCATGAACCAAGTTACCCTTGTATTTCACTCCAAGCTCTGCTTGACTTGAGGGTTTTCTGGAAAAGTCTTCTGTAATTCTAATGTGTTTGCCTATATAGATGATTCTTTTCTTTAACATCTTTTAATATTCTGCTTTTGTGTTTGATTTCTGGAATCTTGACTGTTATATGCCTTGGTGTATTTTGTTTTTCTGTTTTGCTTTGTTTTGTTTTTATCCTGATCTTGGCTATTTGAAGTTCTGAATGCCTCACTTATTTGTATGTCAACTTCTTTTCCCATGCTTGGAGGTTTATTCTTGTTACTTCTGTGAACAGGTTTTTTTATGTTTGTTGTGTTATATTCTGATTTTCCATTGATTCCAATTACTCATATTATTCTGCATTATCTAGCAGCTGTTGGATTGATATTTTTGTGGTTCTTTGCTTTTTTTAAGAAGTGTTTCATTTTATGATTGTCAACCACAACCCTATCCTCTAGATCTGACATTCCATCTTTGAATTGGTTAATGCTGCTATGTGCACTTTCAATATAATTTTTAATCTCCTGGATATGTGTTTGCATTGGCATCTAGTTCTTTCCTAGGTTGAGCATTCATGGTTTCCTTAAGATCCTCTGTTTTTCATCTGTATCTACTCTAGTTTCACTAACCATGTCCTTCATTGTGGTTATCATCTCTTTATTTATCTGTGTAATTCTTTCCTTCTTTTCTTTTATCTTTGTCTAGAGGCATATTCATCTGCTTCGTTACTTCTGCTCCTACCATTTCATAAAATTTAGCTGGGTAGCTTTTGAGTTCTTTTACCTCATTACCCTCTGGGGTTGCTTTGATAGAACTGAGTGTTTTGCATTGCATCTTGCTTCTGTGTTTTCTCCTTTTTTGTTTTTGTTTATTTGTTTTCCATATTGAGGCTTATATGTTGTTTATGGTAGGTAGTTTTATTATCGAGACATCTTAAGATAATGACTACTTTTCAGAGCTGTCTTCTAGGCATACCTGGCTTTTGGCCTTTGAGTCTGTCCCAGGATCCTGCCTCTTCTGTTTATTAGGGTTGAGAGGTTGCAGCCTGTTTGGTCTATCACCCAGTTCTTTGGTACCAGGCTGTAGTATTGTTTATGGGCCCCAGAAAGTCTAGGTATTGGCATATAAGGAGGATCAGTCACAACAGCTATGTTGCCTTGGCATAATAATAACTATAGTATCAAACATAAACTGCAAAGTGACAGTGTAATAACTAATACTTTGTCAGCTTTAACCCTAGGTAACAGAAAAGTATATACAGTAAATATCCCCTCCATAGAACAGTTTTACCCCCTTTCACCATAAAGCAGTATTCAACCGTAGTGAGATATAGTTAACTACTTTTAGATTCATAAAGGTAGGTGATATGAGTATGATAGTATAAAGAAGAAAGAGAAAAGAAATAGATTATGAAAAATAAAGCAATGGTAGATGTGAGGAATGTGGTAAGATTGACATAAAAATTGCTGTTAATTAGTAATAATAGATAATAGTAGAAGAGATAATCACCAGAAAATGATAAATGATAGAGTGGAGAGTAAGCTAGAGGAAAAGAAAATAACCAAAAATACTAAGGGAAGTAGTTAAAACAAAGTGTGAAAAGAAGGGGGAGAGAGGATAAAAAGAGAGACTGTTCAAACACATAAAGTCATATTAAAAGAACAAGAAAATGGGTGGTAAAACTACAAACTCCACCAAAAGAAAAAAAAATAGCACCAAAAAACAAAACAAAACCTTACCAGTAATGAAGTGGAAGATGAGAAAGAAAGAGAAAGGTCGCTATGTATTTCCAGAGGAGTATTTTCTTCCCAGGTCAGTAGTCTTTGAAATTATAAGTCGCATTCATTTTTGCCCCTCTTTATAGTCTGTGAGCATCTATGGAGATCACTGAGTTCAAGGAGACCACTCCCCACCGTCTCTTGTCTCTTGTTCCTGGCAGCTGCTCTGGCTGGGTAATCAGACCAGGAAGGTGTGAGGCCTTGTTTCCTTGTTTCCTGTTGTGGATTCCTTTAGGGAGGGGACTGTTGCTGGTTACCCAGTATATATTCCAATGTCTGTGGCACAGGCTCCTGATATCATGCAAAAGTGTCTATGGGCTCTCAAACCTGCTTCTCAGTCCTGTGGATGCTCAGAGGAAAAACAGATCTACCCAAGACTAGTGTGGGCAGGTTTCCACAAAGCCAGTGGGACTGCAGAGCATTGGGTGGCATCTTGCAGGTGTCCGGGTTACTGGGCAGAATAGGCAACCATTAACCCTTGCTGTTTAACCTGGCCAAGACTGGCCTGTGGTGTTAGATAGGCATTGCATCTGGGGCTTTGGCTAAATGCAGGGTGGAGATTCTCTTCTGTCTAGGATGCTTGGCAAATCCTGTATGAACCCTGGTTCCCTGGGGACTGATGTTAGATGTCAGACAGAGACTCTGGTAGGACTACGATTGGAGCAGCGTACTAAGAGCTTGCTGTGGGCTCATGCTAGCTCTGGGTGCTGAGTATGGACTCAAATTGGACCAGTACTCTGTGCACCAGACATGTCCCAGTTTGTGAGGGATAAGCTGCAGGCTCCTAGCCATGACTCAGGTGTGCCCTGGGTCCAGTATTGAAGACTCTCAACACAGGAAACAATTGTGTTTTTCCTCTCAGAGTCTGAGAGCAAACAAGTAGAGGGAGGGAGGGAGCAGCTCCCTGGTCATTTGCGCCTGGTGTGTGCAGCAAAGCAAGTGCCAAGCTGCGGAGTCCGCTCTTTGGAGAGAGACAGTGAAGCAAAAGGCCCATATACCAAGTCTGTCCTGTGTGGCCTGACTCTGCTGTGCTGCTTGGATCTCACCAGCTGTTTGGAAGTTTCTCGTTGGGCATGGATTGAGGCCCTGCAAGGCTGTCCTTTTGGACTGCCTTGCCACTTTTAAACTCCTATGTGTATGTTTTGTCCAATCTGCCAGTGCCTTCTTTTGAACTGATTTTTTTGCATCAGAGTGTATGTTCCTCCCCTTCTCCCAAATAGCTGTGTTTTTAGTTGCTCTTCACTCAGTCTCTCAGACATAATACCTCCTCTACTGAGCCATGTTAGACTCCTCTCATATATTCTGTTTTTTTATATCTTTTTCTTAAACAAGAAGTATAAATTTGGGGTGAACCAAAAAGGCAAGAACAAAATAACAACAGCAAACTCATTTAGCAAACAGCAGTCCCTCTCAGGGAACACATTGTCTGGTCACTTGGTGGATCACAGTAGAGGCAGGGCTCAGCATCTCTGAGGCCACATTTTCCAGAGCATCTCACAAGTGTCAGGCTTGCTCATCATGGCCTTTCGGCTGGCCAGTACTCAGCAGAGTACATGACGGAGGGAGGCAGTTGGGAAGCTGTGCTCCCCTTCCTGGGGGCTCACCTCTCCACCTTACCCCCACAGCCTTTCCGTTGTGCTCACTGCCATTACTCCTGCAACATCTCTGGCTCCCTGAAGAGGCACTACAACCGGAAACACCCCAGCGAGGAGTACGCCAACGTGGGCAGTGTGGAGCTTGCAGCTGAAGCACTCATCCAGCAAGGTAGGTGAGGGCCCGAGGCCTGCCACCTGCCCCCTGCAAGGAGCAGAGGCCTCTGACTGCCACTCTGATCTGTGAGCATCCAGTTTTGTTAGTTCGTCATCATCATTGCCATCTTCCTCATTTTTTGTTCACCAGCATCACTCATTGCCTGGTTAATATTATAACAATGTTAAGTGGAAATCTAAAACAAGCAATAAAAATTTACTCACGGATTCTACTGTGACCAGCAGTGTTGGTTTAGTAGTGCTACCCTCCTGTCTTTAGCCACACGTAACATGTGCAGAGGAAAGTTAGGGTCTTTTCTTTACTCATTACTGACCCACAAGAACACTTTTTCTTTGATTTAATGTCTTCCTAATTATAAGCCTTTTTGTAATGTAGCACTGAGTACAAGTACTTTACCAGTTCTGTTACTGAACATGGTGGGATTTCTAGAGCTTTTTATGTTTGCAATTATAACGAATATTATTATAAGCATATTTATGGATGAACTTTTTGGATCATCAGAAAGTGCTGAGTATAGAGATTACCTATTCATTCTATAAAGGAAGACTATTTTAGGATGTTGAAACTAATGAGAATTGCTGAAAAGTTTTGATAGTATTGAAACGTTGTTATTTTTCCTATGAATAATCATACATTCTCACTTGTGAGGTTTTAACTCTTGTGCTATTACCATAGAGAGAAATGCTGCTGTATTTATATCTGCACTTTGGTAACTTAACTAAAACTGATTGCAGTGTGCAGCATAGTGGTCACTACTCCCAAGTCCTGTGGACTGAAGCTGGAGACCGTTTTAGAAATCTGCCCCTGGTAAACAGAGACAGGGTCGTGAGCCCGGCTGTAGTTGGGGAGGCTCAGTTGTCTTAAGTCGGCATGAACCTCTGCTTGCTATAGTGATCATGAGATTTATCTTAATGTACAACAAATGAATTGACTGTATCCTTCAGCACTGTCAGTGACAGAGCGAGTGTACAGAAATAGGTGAGCAACTTAGAAGTCTCAGAACCATTTTAAAGTCGTCCATCTAGGGTATTAGAGAGCGTGTGCTTTTCATTTTCTTCAGTGGCAGTTTTATGGAGCTGGGGAGTGGGATGGTGTGGTGGCTCAAATCTTCATTCTTCTTTAGCTGAGCTATCTGGGGCAAGTTATCTGATATCTCGTTCTTAATCGCTTCACTTGTGGGACATTGCCCATTCAGAGCTGCTGTCTGCTAAGATAGAGGATACAATGTGAGCATGTTCAAAGGTATGGCATGCAGTACTTTTTATCCCTAACTTTGTACTTCTTTTCCCTGGAAATATCAGATTTCAGGGGCCATTACTTTCCCCTACCCCTCATGCTGCAGAATGAAACCCAAGGCCTCATACCTGCTAGGCTATCCCCTACCCTCCATTGGATTCTTTGTGGTTACCCTCATATTCCAGGAATCCCAGAAGGGAGAAATACTTGTTCTACAGCAGTGATGGTGTACCATTTAGAAACAAGTGCCCAAACTCCAACCCAAAGGGCTCACATTGTATCCTCTATTTTAGCAGACAGCAGCTCTGAATGAGCAATGTCCCACAAGTGAAGCGATTAAGAACGAGACATCAGATATCTCCCTTATCACAAAGGGCCATGTCTTGGTTACATTTCTCTTGGTGCTGGGACCAAATACCGGACACCCAAACTTAGGGAATGACAGGTTTATTTTGCTGAGAGTTTGTAGTGTTTTCAGTCCATAATCAGCTGGCTGCAATGCAGGGTGGCATGACAGAAGGGCAGTAGTTCATGGCAGCAGAAGACAGCACAAAGCAACAAGAGCAAAAATGGGATGGAGGGGGAGCAAACCTCTTTTCCTCCCTTATATTGTGTGCAGGCTACCTGCCCTTGAGTGGGCATAGAATTCGCACCATCTCCTTGCCCTCCTCTTGCACAGGCTAAGATGTTTACAAAGTGATAACCCTGACCCTCAGCAAAGTCACTTAATTAAACTTATAAACTTCACAGGTTGTTGCAATGAACAACCATTACCACAACTTGGAGGTTACACAGCATGTCCTCCATACCCTAGGATGGTAGTACTGCTGAGTTACTTAGTTAAGCTGCTACACTTTTCAGACTGACACAGTGTATCAATAACTATTACATGCCAACACTGCAATTAAACCTGAATACTGATAGTTTAGAAAAAAACAGCTCATACAGTAATATCTTTTGTCTTAAAAGAATAAAAAAAGGAAAAGAAACAAGAAAACCACATGTGCTATGGGTTTACCACCACTGCTCTAGAATCATTGTAAATAACTGGGGTGGAAGAGTAGAGTTACATTTTCACATTCACATCCTTGGTTGGGTTGGCAGCAAATAGACATTCACTGTGTCTGACAGGGCAGACATGAGCCTGATTGATGATACCATCATTGCTCTGTACCTCCAAACTTTCATCATTGCCTTGCAAAAAATGTGCTGAGGTCGAACTACTTTGTGCCCTGAGTTTCTATTTCTTTCTAAGATTCTCTGTAGTCAGTTGGCATTTCCTGCCCGACCCGAATTTGCTGTTTAATCTTTGCAGGGTGTGTTTGGTCATCCTCTGTCATTCACTCCTTTCCAGGGACATGTTGAAGGAGGAGGCAGCTGAACATTTCTTGGTCTGTAAGAGACACTGCACATTGTATTTTGGCAGGACAAGAATCTGTATTCAGCTGATTGAATATGAAATACAGTTTAGCAGTCTCAAAAGCACAGAGCTTACACTGCCGTCTATTTGGGAGAGACAAGGAAAATGGAGGAAGAATGTGGAACTGTATTAAATTGTTTGAAAATGCAGCACTGTCTGGTACACTGGAATGTTGTGTCTTCTTTTTATTAATTTCAAGTAATTGTCCCCATTTCCACTTGTTTTTTTTTCTTCTATTCCCTGCCGAACATCTTCACGAAACTTTATACTTTCTTAGAAATACATAGACGTGTTACTGTAAGATAATAAAAAGTCACGAACAAAATGTAGTTTTCTCAAAATGATGTCTCAATCTCCTTAAACCAGTGGCAGAAATTCTTTGTCTGTCACCTAGCATTAGAGTGTGACACTGTGACATGTCCAAAACTAACAATTGCTAGAAAAGACTGCTGCCACCATGTCACAAGGTTCTGGGAAGTATGTCAGTGCATGGTGCTATCTTGAAGACCTAAGAAATGCTGAGGTTTTCCTAGATGTACATTTTTCTTTATGTAGTGTTCTGAAGAATGGAATCATACATCTGTTCTGAGTATGGGAAGCTCACTGGGAATGTCAAGTGCTTGGGCATCTATTAGTGTTGTGTTGCTAAACATTTACTCGCGGCCTCTCTTGGAGACTAGGGAAGACCTCTGCTGTGTACTATTTGCTAGTCTCTTTGGTGTAAATATGTCTTCCATGGTAAACTCCATGCTGCCAGCTTAGAAGTCGGGCAGATGCATGTGCATCTAGTCCCCAAGCTGCTATGAGCCAGCTGTGGGAACATTTTTGTTCCGAGGGCACAGGGATGACATTGCAAGATGTTTGTGAGCTGGGGGCCCTTTCAGGATGTAGCAGATCCTTCAGAACCCAGGTAATTTTTTTCACTCATCCTGAGCATTATGTAAATGGTTTACTCCAAGCTTATATTTTATGTGCAGCTGATATTTTGAAAGTAGATTCCTCTCAGCCTTCACTTGTTCATTAATATGAATTTGAAGCATTCTCCAAAAGCAATACACATTTCTTGCTGTTTATGGAAGACATACTTGGATTGCTTCAGTGGATTGCTTCTCTCTTCCCTTTAAAATATGTCTGTTAAGGTAGCTCAAGAACCAGTTCAGTAAATCACAGGCAGAGAGAAGTATGAGATGCTTTGGTGTCATACTTTATGAAGCCAAAATGTGTCATATGTAGCAGGACGAAGCTTAGTTAGATGCTTGTCCAGTGTACTTAAAACGCTCCTTCAAGTTTCTAGGCTACTGGAACAAACACAAGACTGGGAGTCAGATACACTTGGAGTAAAGTCTTCACTGTTGTGGTTCTTGGGCAGGTTGTTGCCTTCTCAGAACTTTGTTCTGTATAATTCCAAAGGGAAAGAAAGCTAAGGATTTGGAAAGATTAGATCTTACATTCTAAGAGTTGCACACAGCACATGGCGTGTAGTAAATGCTTGATCGGGGACTCAAATTTACTTTTATGCTTAACTATATACTTCTGCTCTCTCGGTACCTACCTCATAAGCTCCTGCAGTATACCCAGCACTATGCTAGGCACTAAGATTCAGTGTCAAGGCAATTTCATGGCAGTGTTTTTCATTATTACTGTGTGGGTTGGAGATGAGGGCTAGGCAGGTCCTTTCAGTAGCTTAGTGTTTTACACCAGACTCCGGGAAGCTTATAAGGCAGAAAATATAGAAACAACTGGGTAATCCAAAGTTGTGAATTTGATTTTCACACATTTTTATTTTAAAATTGTATTAGGATTTGGATTCAGTAAATTATTGGTATATGCTTCCCGTGGTGTGATGTTATGTCTTATTATTCTGCATATTAACTTATTCCATCTGATGTCCCTGTGATACTGGTGTAATCCTTCCTATTTTAAAAAGAGGAAATGAACAGAGGGCAAATGACTCATTCCTAGCCAAAGAGGGCAAGCGGCCAAGCCAGCCCAGTCTCCTGGTTCAGCACCTGCTGACTTGCCACTCACTTGTCTGGTGTGAAGTTTATAGTAGTTGGAACTTATTAAAGAGGTAGAGGAGGAAGGAGACCAGAAGGAGGAGGAAGAAAAGGCACGGTGCTGTTCTAGGATATGGGTTAGAGCACACCTCCCAGGTGGCAGGGTGCTGACAGGTCGGTCACAAATGTGTGGTGCTGTTCACATTCTCTCATGTCTTTGTCCCCATGACAGTTTCTGATTCAACCCCAAACGGACAGTGGGTCCTTTCTTTCCAGCCCTTCTCTATTATCCATATGCTGAGGTTTTGGGGAGTATGATAGGCGAAAAGGGTATGAGAAGACCTACCTTAATCTCTGTTCAGTAGGTTTCCTCAGTGGGATTCAGGGCCAGCCATCTGGCTAATGATAAAATACACTTACTTTCTTCTCTATTTTCCCTACATTGTTTTCTCGAGGCTACCATGGGAAGAGGGGCTGGTTTGATACAGGATTCAGATATACCTGGGCTAGTTTGATACAGGATTCAGATATACCTGAACCCGGTGGCCAGATATGGTATAACAACATGCCAAGTCACTAGGAGCCCTCTAGTTCTTGTTTGTGATCCTCACTTGATTCCTATCCCTAACACGTATCCTCGTTCTGAGCTGAGGCTCTGGCTGGGTCACACACAGGTCAGGCCCAAGGTTGAAGACAATAAAAGATGAGAATGTCACAAGGTCCTAGTCCCTATGTCACTTGTTACTCTTATAACAAAATTATTCTGTATTTACTTTCCTTTGATATTTGAACTGCTTTGGCTCCAGTTTCCTTTAGTGCCTACCTTAATTTCTTATGGCTGCAGCAACAAATGGCCTAAAAGTACACAGACTTATTATGGTTGAGTTCTGAGAGGTCCAAAGTACAGGGTCTTAACGAGCTAAAATTGAGGCACTAACAAATCTGTGTTCCTTTCAGGGATTCTAGAGGAGAGTGTGTTTTCTTACCTTTCCCAGCTTGTACAGGCTCACATTTCTTGGCTTGTGGCTGCTTCCTCCATCTTCTAAGCTAGAAATAGCTAGTGGAGTCTTTCTCATATCACATCACATCACATCACATCACATCACATCACATCATTATGACCACCTTTTCTTCTTCTTGTAATGATCCTTGTGATTACATGAGGGCCATTCCATGATCCAGAATAATTTCCTGCCTCAAGATTATTAAATGAGCCATATCCAGCCATGTAAGGTAGTATGTTCATATGCTCTGAGAATTAGGGTATTTATGTCTTTAGGGAACCCAGTTTTTGGCCTACTGCATGCTGTGACTTCCTTAAAGATAGGAGCATTAAAATTTTTACCTTAGTAAAGGTAAAAACAGACCCAAGAGGTTCAGGACACTGCTTTGGGTCACCTGAACAAGTGCAGATTCTTACTGCTCTGCCCAGTGTTCCATACCATTTCAGGACTTATATCATTGAATGTGAAATTGAGTTTTTCTAATATCAGGCACCATAATGGAGCACAAATATTTTAATGCCTAAAACTTTTCTAGAATATGTTGCATTCCACAAAGAGAAAAGGAGGTCATGATCAGTTTTTTTAAATTACTCTTAAATTTCTGTGCTTCTGTCTGGCTAATCAGTCCATGTGAGGAAAATGTGATTTGGGGTTTCAGGTTTTTTGTGGTGGACTTAATATTAGTGCTGCGAGTAAATTCACTTAGTCTGCTGTTGACCTTTACTGTGTATTGTAAGAATATAATGAATTGAAATAGAAATGAATCTCTCTCAGCTTTAATGTCAATTAACTAGTATAGTTTATACATTCAGCCTAGATGAACATATTCCATTTGTTGTTCTTTAATTAAAGTTACTATGGCAAAAGTTGAAGCTGTAATTAATGTGGAGGCATTATCGTATTAAGTTTAATTTAAACATAATACAAGGATGTTTGTCTCCTGAAATTAGTTTTCATTAAAGAATACCCCAGAAGGAATTTTTAATTTCATTCTGAAGCCTCTGTTTAACCTTAGGTAGTTGAGTTTGGTCATCACTGCTTATTAAGTCTTTTAAGGAGAAGCAGGTCAGTTCAACCAAAAGGAAGAGGTAGACATTCTCGCCCCTTGGATGTTTTTCAAAGATAGTGATGGGAAAAGACATTTTAGTTGATAAGTGGTAACAGTGGAGGTTTATAACTGTTTAATTATCCTCTGGTCGAGGAAGAACAACTCTGTTTGATTTTTTTCTAAAAAGAGTACAGTGTGTTTGAGTTCCAGAAAATAAGTATCAGTCTAAGCTTCCTTTTCTGTAGAAACCCCAGTTATAGAACAGTGCTCTATATAGATCCACTGACATGGATTGGTTCAGGAGATGGAGTACATCATAACTGCATCTGCAAGATGATTAAATTGTGTGATGTATCCCCATGAGATTGTCTGGTTCTTAACATAAATTTTCCAGACAACTTCATTATCAGGACAGAATCTTTCTGATTATCCAGTGCTCTGTCTTAGTTATTTTCTCAATGCTGGACAAAATACTTAACACACACAAGCTAAAGGAGAATAGGTTTATTTTGACTCAGAGTTTGTAGAGGTTTTAGTGTATAGTTGGTTGTTTACAAGACAGGATGGAATTACAGATGAGTATAGCAGAGGAGATATAGCTCATGGTATGGCAGGCAAGAAGCAGAGCCATCAGGGGAAGAAGAAGGATGTATTTATCCTTTCAGGCCATACCCACAGTGATCTACCAGATTTCATCTTCCAGCATCACACCAAACCATAAACCCATCAGTACATTAATCCAATATCAAATACCCATGATCCAGTATCATACCCCCACAATCCAGTCACCTCCCAAAAGCCTCACCTATGAGCATGCGAGTTTTGGAAGGACATCTAGGTATGAGACATAAAATTCCACCAATGACTTCCACAAGACTCATATGCATTCCTTTATGCAAAATGCATTTAGTCCATCTTTTAAGAGTTGCCAAAGTCTTAACAATTTCAGCATTTCTGAAAATTCCAAGTTTGCATTCTCCTCAGAGATCTAATACAAACTCAGCTGTGAGCCTTTGAAAAGAAAGTTAAACACTTCCAACATACAATGACACAGATAAACAATCCTATTTCAATAGATGCAAATAGGGGGATAGAAAGGAATAGGACCCAACCAAGACCAGAATCCATCAGGGCAAGCATGAAATTCTGTAATTCCGTGTCCAACATGCAGGTCAATCTATGGCATGATGTGTACTCCAAATGTCTCAGGTGGCCCTGGCCCCGATACAGCACTGATATTATTTGTAGACCACTTGGCTACTTTCTTGGGCCAGCTTTGCTCACTCCTTGCAGCTCTCCTCATGTCTTGCAGCTTTCTTCAGATGATCCACATTTCTGACTTTTGCAGTCTTCTGGAGGTCTCCACAGCATCTTCCACTTTATACTCACAGCTTCACATACTGCCTTCTCAGTGGCACATTGCCTGTCCTCCCAGACCTTCTTCTGAAATCTGAGTGCAAGTCTTCCTGACCTCAGAAATCTTGGATTCTGTATGTACCTAAAACCAGCACCACGTGGATGATGCCAAAATCTGCCAGCAGCTGGAGGAACACCCAAGTATGCTTGTCTCCTGGTTGTGGGGATCATATGCTTGGATTTTTGACTATCATGAACCAAATTCAGGGAAATAAATTTGCTAGGCCTTTGTTACTCTAGAACATTATGATCCAAGGCTTCCTTCTCAAAGCAAAATCTTTTATCTTTGCAGTTTTGAGGCTGCAAAGTGTAAAGACCTGATCATTCTTATTATGGCCTCAAACCAGATTTTCTGTTGTCCTGCTCCAAAGTATATCACTTTGTAATGCTAACCTTTGCAGCAACCAAGTACTCTGCTTTATCTTTTCAGACTGCAACTTTACTGATTTTTTTTTCTGTTCAAACTAAAACTTAGAATTATTTTTCTGGGCCCTTTGCTCTTAATTCTTAACCTTGATCTGGCTAAAAGCATCCAACAACCAAGCCACTGCTTCAACATTAGAGTACTTTGAAACTTCTTTTGCCAGATTAATGAATCTGCCTCATTTAATCTTTTTGTCTTACAAAATCTCTAGACAAAGGCAAAATACAGACCAATTTTCTGCCAGAACATAACACACATGTCAAGGAGTCCAGCTGATAGTGGAATCCTTTTTCTTAACTGAAACCTCTTTAGCCTGCTCTTTTTCTGCCTGCGCTGCTGTCAGTATTGTGGTTTTCTGAGCTCAGAACAAAATCACCCATCAAGATTGGCTCACAACATTGTAGGGCTACTGCTCTTGTTGGCGTCTCCAAACCTTTCCAATCTTGTCCTCAAAGTTAGTACCAAAGATTTCTGAATCACATGGACAGGTACAGTCACTACAATAACCCCACTCCTGGTACCAAAATCTGTCTTAGTTACTTTCTTTCTTTTTTCTTTTTGTTCCAGGGATCGAACTCATGACCTCATGCTTGCCAGGCAGGTGCCTAAGCCACTGAGCTGAATCCCCAGCCCTGTTAGTTACTTTCTTGTTTCTTAGACAAAAAACTTAACACATAGAATTTAAAGGAGGAGAGGTTTATTTTGACTCATGGATTGTAGAGGTTTCGGTCCAAAGTTGGCTGACTCCAAGGAAAGATACCGTGGAAGATAGGTATGACAGAGGAGAAACAGTTCATGGCTTTGCAGGCAGGAACCAGAACCATCACTGGAGGAGAAGGAATTTATTTATACACCCTCCCAGTTCACACCCACAGTGACCCATCAGATTTCACCTCCCAACATCCCACCTGGGAATAAACTCATCAGTAGGCTAATCCAGTATCACATACCCATGATGTACTCAAAGGCCCCACTTAGGAGCCCATGAGGCTTTGGGGGGACACGTAGATATAAGTCATAACAGGCTTCAGTTAGCAGTAAACAAATGTGACAGCTTGGTATACACTCAATGGTCAGCTCAAGTATTTCACTGCCTAAATATAAGCATCCCTAATTTGTTCAAGTCTTAGAGGTTTTGCCGAAATAGAACACTGTTGCACACCAGTGACCTGTGTATCAGTGATATAGAAGGACCTGGGTGTTGGTAAGGGTTCAGAGCTCCAGAGAGAGGATGAGGAGTCGGTGCAGGAGTTTGAATCAGAAAGATGCTTTGTAGGAGCGAAGATCAAATGAGATCTTGAAGGAAGAACTTGTGTATTAACTTCGCACCACTGGAACAAAATACTTGATAATATCAACAAGAATGAAATGGAGAAAGGAAATTCAGAGGAAGAGGGAGACAGGCAAGAGAAAAGGAGGTTAAAAACAAAGAATCAAGCTGTATTATATACATTTACCCACTCCCTAAGATGAGTGGAAGCTGCATGTATTGCAAATGTGCTAAGAAAAAAAATACCTGACATACGCAACTTGAAGAAGGAAGGATTTCTTATAGCTCATGATTTCAGCCATTGTTGGATGGTTCCAAGGCAGAAATATCATGGTGGAAAGTGAGGTAGGAAAAAAGATACTCATTTTGGGGAGGGCAGAGGCAGAGATCAAGAAAGCATGAGAGGAGGGGATGAGAGGCCAGATACTGTCCCCAAGGCCTACCCCTATGACCCATGCAGACTCACCCAGAACATTTTGCTGATCGCCTAGGTATCTGTCAAGCCAGTCAGTTTGACAATTGAGATTAATCATCATACCTTCAAAACGGGGCACAGCAAGTATCCTGAGAGGGGAAGGACCTGTGTGGGCTGAAAGACCATGGAAGGAGAATGCAAGGGAGAGGGAATGGAGGCATGTCATAGTGTGCCACAGACAAGGTTGCAGGGCCTTTTGGGCCATAGCGAGGTACCAGAAGTTTATTCTGGATATGACAGAGAAACATAGGAGTGTTTCACATGTGTGTGACATGTGATTCAGTTTGTTTTGAAAAGCACATTCTGTGCTTTTTTTTTTTTGAGTAGACAAACAGTGGGGAGCAGGGCTGCCAGGAGACCATTCAGGAGCTGGTTGCTCCCATCTTTGCCAAAGTAACCTGGATCAGGAGAGCCATGGAGGTGCTAGCACTACATGGTTTTGTTTGGGCCTCATGAGGATGAGGTGCCTGCTAAGAAACCTGTGAGCCTGGAGTTCAGGGCAGAAATCTGGGCTGGAGCAGCAGGCAGGACCAGTACCAGCTTATGGCTCATGCCTAAAGGGCAGTGGGTTCCCCAGAAAGCAGCAGGACTGGGAAAGTGTGCATTTAGGGTAGGCTCCGGGAGCCTGAAGAAGGTCTGGACGCCCATCCTGCAGCCCAGGGGCTGTGAATAGGAGCCAGCTAACAGTAGAGCAGGAGACCCAGCCACATGAGAGGGAAGTGGTGTGGGGAGGCGTGTCCCAGAGGCCTGAACAACAGGATGCTCAGGGAAGTGTGACCAGCACTCAGAGAGCTTGGAAACTCACGGAGCTTATTAAAAATGGCTACAATTGTGTCTCCACATTCAGTTTATTTGAGATGTAGTTTAACTACAATTTAGTGTCTATACATTCCTTTCACTTTGGGTTAGCATATTACCTTGATAATGTCTTAGTGGTTACTTTGTTATAGATTTCACTTCAGAGTAATAAGGAGAGCTAGCTGTTTGCTATGGAGAAGGCATCCAGTCTGACAGGGCTTTCTTATGGAGAGGGCATCCAGTCCGACAGGGCTGCGTCAGTGCTGCCGCATAGAAAGGTAATCTCCAGAGGTAAGGAGATCCTCATGCACACTTGGGATCTGCCAGTCCTCACAAGTACAGAAGGACAGACCTCTGTGGTAGACAGCTGAGAAAGAGCTTGCCTGGTATTCTCACTTTGAAGTAGGAGATGAGGACTTTTATGGTAGATGAAGAAGCTCTCGAAGTTGGAATCTTGACAATAAAAACTGTTTTTGTGTTCTTTGCCTCAGCATTCTGGATCAGAGCGAGAAAGGCCAGGAATTGGAGATTCTGAGCTGTGGCTTTGCATATGGACTTGACAGTGAGTTGTGGTGGACGAGGGCTCTAGTTTGTTTAGGCTTCTTGGAGAGGAACTACAAAGAGGAGAGGTGCAGAGTTCCTGCAAAAGTCAAAGAAGAATGGTAGTGTAAGCGACAGAACAGAATAGGCATCAGCAGAAAGCTTGGATTTAGCCCTAGGCATGGCACTCAACAGTCATTGAATGACTGCATAAGATTTCACAAATAGCAAATTGGTAGGAAGAGTGTTGGAGCAGGAAAGAGCAAAGAACCATGAGAGCTGTTTACTGAAGTCGGCTAGTATTACAGACATTAAGTGAAGAGGGCTCAGGAGGCTGTGTTCTAGAGGGATACAGTGCTGTGGGAGGAGGGATAAACCTGGAATCCTGCTTTCCAATGAGGCTGGTGTGGCCACCCTAGAGTGGCCTTGTTCTTATCTGGGTTTCTACATGTGAGCAGGCCCCACTGAGAGGTCTTTGTAGAGAATATAAAGATGAGGAGGAAGGAGCAAGCCCTTCTTGGTGAGGTTAATGTTGGGAGTTTTGCTCCCCAAGTGTTCTGAGATCTCAAGATATAGTGAAAGGAGGACAGTACGGAGTGCAGAGCCACTGGGTTCCAGTAGAAAAAAAAAAACAGCGGAATAGGCTTCATTGTGGTAGAGGAGAGAGGCCCAGGAGCCTGCCACTGGGAGAGTGAGCTGCTGGAACTGGGTGACCTCAATATTCTACATGATCATGCAGTGGCACTTTGCTGAGGGCCCCAAGGGCAGGCCCAGTAGCACTGGCAGCAAGCCGACCCTAGCCAGGAGAGTAGAAGTCTCATGTCATCATTGCAGTGAGCCTCTGGGGTGAGTGTTTGGAAGGCATGGCTTGGTCAGAGATGTTTGTCCAGTCTCCAGCTCAGGTGAAGCTTCTGATGTAATTTTAGAAAGAAGGATACTCTTTTGTGTGTCTTCTTAGTTGCTTTTGGGTTTTATTTTTTTGTCCTTTTGTTTCACCTTCAGTTTCACATTCTCCTAATTAAAGCACCAGGCACTTCCTGAAACATGTAAAATTTAATCAGTTGAATAAATAGTAACATTTTGGGATGTGACCATTTTTTAAATTTCTTCTGCACTGGAAAAGTCACATGAGAATTTTTACCACTGACCTAGCTTCTGATGTAAAGGAGACTGAGAATCTGGCTTCTGTTCTTAAGTGGTTTGAGCAAAGAAGATCGAGAAAAGCAACCAATGCCCTTTCGTGTGTGTGTGTGTGTGTGTGTGTGTGTGTGTGTGTGTGGTTTTTTTTCCCCTGAATTGTTTGCAACTTACAAATAAAAACATGAAAGTGATTTTAGCCGCTTACACACTCAACCAAGGGAATCGTGTTACTTATTCCATTTCTTTCTGGCATTTAAAATATCAAGCATGTGTTAGGCTCTCTGCTAATGCTGCTTCAATAAGCAAGAAAAGTATATTAAATTTTAAAATTTCTCTCTCCCTCTTTCATTCTCTCTCTCCCTCCCTCCCCTCCCTCCCCCTCCCTCTCTTTCTCTCTCCCTCTTTCTCTCTGTCTCCCTCCCTCTCTCTCTCCCTTTCTGTCTCTCTTCCTCCTTCTTTCTCTCTCTCTGTCTCTCTCCCTCTCTCTGTCTCTCTCTCTCTTTCTCTCTGAAAGACATATATATGTTGCTCTTGTATTCCAATACTGAAGGAAGTTGAACAGGCTCTAAATACTAGAGCCAAAACAATATATTGTTTAGATGCACAATATTTAGCTAGGAAGAACTGTGACATTTTCATGTGCTTTGAACACCTTTTTCCTGTCTGTGCTTGCAGGTGGTTTGAAGTGTCCTGTTTGCAGCTTTGTGTATGGTACCAAATGGGAGTTCAACAGACACTTGAAGAACAAGCATGGCTTGAAGGTGGTGGAAATTGATGGAGACTCCAAGTGGGAGGTAACTCTCTGAAGTAGGATATTGATCTTGATATTTCTAAACATAAATGCCACCTAGGCAAGCACAAGTGCTGGACATGGACAGCCAAACTTCCAGGCACTGGATTTGGTGGCGGGAAAATTTCTGAAAACTTTTTAAATCACATATTTGGATATAGTTGGGTAGAATCTGGGTAAGAATCCGTGTGTGTGGATTCTTACTCTGAATAAGAATAAGAATATCGGCTCTTCTTTGAATGTTTGCATGGACCTCACTGACCTTTATACTTCTTACATTCAGAGAGCTGGTGTCTTAGATGGTGCATCTGGGATAAGAATGAAAGGAAGGAGTCTATTGCCGCGTTCACTGTGAAAATGGGAAAGGCCCCACTCCTGATTCCAGACGCTACTCTCTTTCTGTTGAAAGCCTGTATACCCACCAGCCACCTTTGCTTTTCCCCTAAGTGGTTGGAACCAGTTAGAGCCAGCAGTCGTTGCTGTGTTCAGATACATGAGCTAATGGCAGTTTCTTAAGACACAGCTTCTCAGTCTCAGCAACACTGGCATTTGAATCTGGATAGTTCTTTGTTGTGCAGGGCTTTCATGTGCATTATGTTTGGTGCATTTCTGGCTACTTTCAACTTGATACCAGTAATATCATGTGTTTTCCCCTGGCTACCATTAAGATAAACACCAGTCACTGCTTATGTTTGTTGTTCTCTGGCAGTCTGTATCAGCCCCTGTTGGTATCAGGACTTCACAGAGCATTCATTGCTTAGGAGTAAGGGCTTTGAAACAAAATCTATCACACATGAAAGACATAAAACGTCATGACAATGTGGGATTCTGAAATGACAAGGAAGAGTGTTTCAGTGGGAAGGAATATGTTAATATAATCCATCATGATAAAAGAACTAGGGAGGAAAAATGAAATTATCATCTTCATAGATGCAGAAAAGTCATGTGGCAAAATTCAGTATTCACTGATTAAAAACAGATGATAAAAGAAGAACCTGATGGATGCATCCTTAAGATTATACGTGTCTCATCCCAAAAGTTTCATTGGGAAACACCACTAGAGCATTTACTCTGAAGTCAGGAACAACACAGGAATGCAACCTGTGTTGCATTCGTAGCAACCCTACAAGTCATGAATACTTTAGTGGGGCATCAGCCAGTGTGGGTAGAAAGGGCAAAGCAAATAGAGCCAGAAACCCAAGGGAAGAAATAAAAATATTTTTATTTTGCATATGATGGGATCATACTGGAAAATAGGAAAGAATGAATGAAAAACTGCTACAAACAATAAACAGATGAAAAGATCAGTAACATTTAATAGAGTATAGTCACACATGTATACACATACATACATGTATATGTAGGTATGTGCCTATATGTGTATATATAAAGGTATATATATAATCAGAAGATAGGAAGCAAAGACACCACTTATTACAAGAGATAGAAAAATAGACATATCTGACTCATAAATCTATACGTGGGAAGCCGTAAAACACTCTTTGTAGGCATAAACTTGAGGTTGAAAAAATGAACAGCCAAATGAACAGTTACGTTATCACAAATAACATATAACATAAAAATGTTAATACTCCTAAAGGTAATTCATAAGATCATGTATAATATAATGAAATATCATTAATATTTAATAAATATTATATTAAATAATAAATTATAATTTATTAAATTTATAATTTATTAAATTATTATTAAAAATAATAAATAATAAATTAATAATAAATATCAGTAATATAATGAAAATATCATTAGATTTTTTTTTCTGGAGCCAATCAGCTTGATTTCTGAAGTTGACTTGGGAAAATAACTTAGAGTATTTAGGAACACCTTAGAAAACTGACAGTGGTAGGAAAATGCTATTAGATATCAAAACATGTTATGAAACCTCTATACCTAGCTAGGACATTGTGGTGTTTGTGCATGAAGGGCTCTAATGAAACAGGATAGAAAATTCAGTGAAGACCCAGTGATATGTGAATATTTAGCATAATTTAAAGATGATATTTCATATTGGTAGAAGGAATATGGTCATTGTAGTGAGCTATGGTGAGTAGCTAAATAGCCACCAAGAAAAGAATAAAGTTGCATCTGTTCCTCAGAATTCAAATAAGACAGATTTCAAGAGGATCAGAGACTTAAGTGTAAAAGTAGTAAAGTTTTACAAATGTTAGATGAACTCATGAGTGAATTCACCTATAAAATATAAAGAACTTTCTTAATTGCAATTCACAGTACAGATTCAACAATGGAATAATTGAAAAAAAAAACACCTGCATAAAATACTAAATGTCTTCTGGAAAAGAACTCATAAACAAAAAGGTGAAAGATAAAAATTATTTTCAGTAATATCATAAAGAATATCATTTCTCTATAAGAGATGTCCAAATACACTGATAAAAAAAAATTAATACACCAATAGAAAAACAGGCATGACATGAGAAAGATTCATGGAAAAAATGCAAATAACCTCAAATATCTGAAAGAATGATCTACTCCACACATAATAAACAAGTGCTAATTAAAACTACACTGAGATAAACTTTCTCGCTTGTTAGACTGATGGGAATTCAGAAGTTTGCCATCATCCCTGTTGGAGAAGCTGTGAGGCAGTGCCCTCTGCCCCTGAGAAGGGGATAGCAGTATCTAACAAAGTAACACACGCGTTTCTGTGCTCCTGAACTGGACTGTCCTACTGGCAGGGAACTACCTCCAAGTTACACTGTCGGAATGAGGAAAAAACCTAGGAAAGGCCATCTGTTCCAGCACATGGCTATAAACAACCCAGTGTGCATCAGCCAGAGCCTGGAGAGCCATACAGCTGTGAGAAGGAAGAGAGGTGCCCCTGGCTGAGTCCATGGGGTGTCTCCGTGGTGTACTGTTCCATGAAAAAGTGCCCAGAAGAACAGTGAGGCTGTTGGGTTAGTATTTTTTAAAAACAGATTGTCAGCCAGGTGTGGTGGCTCTTACCTGTAAGCCCAGCACTCCAGGAGACGGTGGCAGGAGAGTAGACGTTTGAGCTGAGCCTGCACAGCATAGTGTGTTAATGAGACCCTGTTTGGAAATTTTAAAGCAATGGAATAAAAAGGTGGTAGATGTAGCTTATGAAGGCTCTGTGTTTAATCCCTTGTACTACCAAAGGTAGAAAAAGAAGTGTATGTGGCAGATGAATCAACTGTGTCACAGATGAATGATGTGGTCACCCTGAAAGTGGCAAGAAGAAAGGAGCTGATTTAGGTAACAGTGTTTTGCTAGAAACCCTAAGACCAAAAATGTTGTAGATGAGATCTGTTTAGTAAAAGTGTTTCACTCAGTAAAGTGGGTCCTTCAGGAGGTAGGAGTTCAGGCTGTCACCTGGTTCCCAGGAATGCCTTGCAAAGAGCATTGTCCTTCCAAAAAGTGACTATCACATGGTTTCCCTGAGTGAGTGGAGCGATGCATTTGGCATGTGTCCTTCCTTTTGCAGGCAAAGACATAGCTCACGTCCAGTGCTGGTTAATATGTTACTAATGATACTTAACAGTGGAAATGCCACCTCTTCTTTTGTTAATTTCTGCATTTATCAAGGAGTTGCCGAGTCTACTATATGTCAAACTGGAAACATCTAAATGAAATTGCTTGGCTAGTTGTAAAAGGACAATTACATGCTACTGTGAACCTCAGTGTCAGTTAGTGATGAGTGTTTAACTTTGGTTACTATAAACTTCAGAGTCCTTCTTTTTCTTCTTTTCTGTTGGTGATGTTCGTGTTTTGCTCGTCTTCTCCAGCCCTAGTAGAAAGTGATCATCATTAATACCTAGTTCTGTGAAAATTCTGACCCACACTGCTTCTCTAGGTACAAGGTACCTATGAATGTCATGTCAGCTTCTGAACTCACCAGTACTGATAGTTACCAAATATATTTCTTGTGATCATTTTTGTTTGTCGTATCCTTTATATAAAAATAAGAATGGCATGAACTCTTTCTTACCATGTGTCAGGACCTGTGCTTTTACATTCTACATAATGACCCATTCTCTTCCTTTCCTCGCATCCTTTCCAGCACCAACTGATCCGTGGCCCCTGTTAGCCATGTAGCACGAGGCCCCAGTATAAGAGGCCGTGTTGGTAGCAGCGGGAGGAGACAGAAGTATTTAGAAGGGCATGTTTGAAAAAGAAAAAAAAAAGTACATGTCTGAGAATATCTGAGCTCAAGTCTCTGATTAGGAACAGCATACTCTGCTCCCTGCTGCAAGAATGGATGTCACTAAATCTGGTTAAACAAAGTCTTATTTCTAGCAGAGCAATGATTTCTCTTTGGGGTGTGTTTTTATTGGAGGAGCTGATTTCTTGGAGGAGAGATGGAGCCAGGTAAATGAGGTACTATAAGTGGTTCCTTTCTTCTGTGTGTGTCTTAATATAGGTATCCTGAAACATCTGATAACTGTTGACCTTTTAAATAGCCACTTAGGTATCATGTTTGTATTTAGCCAACAGCAGAAACTCCTGAGGAGCCCTCCACGCAGTATCTCCACATCACAGAAGCTGAAGAAGATGTTCAGGGGACACAGGCGGCAGTGGCCGCACTCCAGGACCTCAGATATACCTCTGAGAGCGGTGAGGACACACCTGTCTTTGAGATGTCAGAGCTGGCCTTTGCATGCTGAATAATGCTTATAGGGATGAATGATGTTCATCACTCGGCCCATATCACATTCCCTCACCTAACATTCAGAGTGCAAGAAGCAGGCTTGTTGGCAGGCACCAGGATCTCCATCTCTGAAAATGGTCCAGAATAGAGCCCCTGCAGGAAATGTGCCTCGTGACAGGATTATAAGATTTTCCTATGACATAACACTTCATTGCCAGAACAGCCTGAGAGAGGAGTAGATTGCATTGTTCATACTTTACAGCTATCCAGGTGACTTGCATTGCTAGTGGTGGGTGGAGTGGGGAATGCCCATTTCCACTCTTGGTGGTGGAGCTGGTCATGGAGCCTGGCTCTCCAGACTTCTCGGGGTGGTCCCTGTTCCATGCTTCTTGTGTTCATCCATTCCCGGTGTTTGTCCCAGCCAGGCTCACCCAAGCAGGCAGTATCGAGTGGCAGTGGTGACTGAGGCTGTGGTGTACTCTGGGTCCCATTGCAGACCATCTGTAATCCAGGGCTGCTGATCCACACTCACATGCCCCACTTCAGTCCCTACCCTGCAGTCTTCCCAAAAGGCCCAGCCAGGATTTTTGCATCAAATGTGATTTTTTTTTTAAATTTTAGATAAATTCAAAACTAAACTCTCCAAGTCTAATAGCAGTCAAGCATTGTGCTTGGAAACAGCTTTTTGTGATGCTCTGTGAATGCAAGTTAATGTTACATTCTGCAGCTCCATCTAACTTTGGTGAAAGAGACTAAGCAAGTGATATTAAAAGCACAGCACCTGATGAGTTGAATGCTGTAGGATATAGGACTGAGGAAAACACCATTTCCACCTACTTTTTAAATTCCCCAATGCTGTGTTGTAAGAAAGCACCACAGCTCCTAAAGGCCAGTTATTTTAGAGAGATAAATGAGCAGGGATGGAACCCCTGCAAACTCAGCTGCAGGGAATTCAGAGACAGAGCCTGCACTGCTACAGACAGGCGTGGCCTGGGCTGTTAAGAACAGACTCCAGCCCAAGACCCTGCTTTGGTGTGTTTCCTTCCTCTGTGTTGAGTAATTGCTCAAGACCTGCAGAACACAGCCTGCCTTCATCCTTTAGAAACAACACTCCCACGCTCATTGCCATGTGTACACATGTCTTCTAAAGGCCCTGTAGTGTCTCCCAAGCCCTTCAAATACATTTCAAACTTGGTATGCATCTGAGAAGGCCAGGCCCTCCTGCTTCATGTCCTAGCTCTTGCTAGCCCTGTCTCTTGCTTCCCACTCCAAGCTGTGGTTCTCAGCACTGGCTGCATTCCTCACGTGGGTGCTCCAATGATCTCAGGATGATGGTTTGGCCCCTTCCTCCCCACATCATTTTCTCTGCGCATCTGACTCCCATCTCCAACACTCAGATTGTGTGTCTCCTACTGGGGACCCACTGTACCTTCTTACACTGTAGCCCAACTGCCCTGCTGAATTTGCCAGGCTACAGGTGATGTAATGATTTGCTTACAGTTGTGTCTCAGGAGCCTGTGAGCTCAGGAAGGAGCAGAGAGGGATGTCTACAGTTCCTGCTGGCTCTTGGGCTTAGTAAATTGTCACTGAGGGAGTGAGTGGATGAGGAATTGACATTTAACCTCAGTATATTTTACAGATAAATATTTTAGTCTTTTGATGCTGGGGTTGCTTGGCTGCAAGGCCATGTGAGTCATCTGCTGCCAGGGGCATGTGTGGCTGTGGGAAGTGGATACAGGGAGGTGCATTGTGAATACAGTGAAACCTTGGTTTGTGAGTATAATTTGGTCCAGAAATGCTTGTAATCCAAAGCACTTGCATATCAAAGTGAGTTTCCCATAAGAAATAATAGAAACTCAGGTGATTCATTCTGCAACAACCTCAAAATACTAATATAAAATGATTACAATACTGTAATGCAATATAAAATAATAAAACACCAAATATAAAGAAAAATAAACAAGTCAGCCTCCACTTACTTTTGAAAACCTTCATGGGTGGTGTAAAGGAGATAAAGAGAAAAGGGTTGTTGTGCAGGATGACTTTCGCTATCACTAACAAACCACTGCTATCTGTTGACTAAATGGAATCTTTTTCTTTCATACAAATTTAACAAAGCCCTTATCCAAAGACATTTGCTTTTGCCTCATTGCTTTGTCCTTAAACAGGTTCATCGCCCACGCTACTACAGACTTATTCAGATGGTGCTTTTCTATAAAATTTTGCACTGTTTCCCACAGTTTACACATCTCCCTAATCTCCTTTGAAGTGAGGGATTCCTCAAATTTTTTCCTCATCCTTCTCTCTGCTGACAGAATTTCCATAACATTGTTTTTGGAAGATGACCACCCAGAATCCCCAAGAGGTGCAAATACTGACAAAGATTTCATGATCTTAAACTAGTGTGAACACCAAACAGTAATCTCCCCATTCTAAATTAGTGAGCAGGGTCAGAGTGTATTTAGGAGGGCTGCAGGTGGCCAAGCAGATAGTGAGAGCAGGTAGGTGGTACTGAGCTGCTGCCTTGAGATGCAGAGCCCTGTTTTTAATTAAAATGATTAAATGATTAATGATTAAAACAGAAGGCCATGCTTAATCTGGTTGGGACTTTGCAAGCCCCCTGGCTAGATCACTGAAACATCTTTGGATGTTTTTCCCATCTCTTGCATGATTTATTTGACACACTTTCTGTGACTACTTCTCATGTGCTCAGGAGAAATCAGCTGTGCATGTGACCATGTCCGCTGGTAACTCAGGAGTGACACTGTGAGGGACAGCCGGTGTCTTCAGGCTGGGATTCAGAACATCTCAGCTTAAATTCTGGCTTTATCTGTGTCTTGGTTACTTTCTCTCGTTGCTATGACAAAATACCTGATGCTCATAATTAGGGAAGGAAAGGTTTATTTCTTGCAGTTCTTGGAGATTGCAGTCCGTACTTATCTGGCTGCAAGCAAGGTGGCATGGCCAGGGGACGGCTGTTCATGGCTGTTGCAAACACAAGCATGAACAGAGCAAAAAGACCAAAGACATGCCTTCTTCCTGCCCTTTCACTGTATGCTGACTTCATTCTGGGGCAAACGTAGCACTCATACCATCAATCAGAGCAGTAGAGAATGAACCAATCACAAATGCTAGATTCATCTGCATCCATGATTACATGAGACTTGGGGGGCGGGCACTGACATAATCCATGACAATCTGTGACATAATTTCCTCAGTGGCTAGAAGCAAGTCTCTTTGCTTTTGTGCCCAACTGACAAGTGAGTGAAATGGAAATAATATCACAGCGCCATCTACTTAGGGGTTGCTTGGTAGGTTTTGAGTAGTTCTTAAAGAAGATGTCTGGTAAGCTATAAAGTAACACACAAATTATTTTTCTTGTCAAAGTAAGTGATTACTGAGGACCTGTATATCCTCTGGAAAAGGCATCACCCTAGGGAAGCCAGGCTGACTTTGCACTGGGTGTTCCTCAGGTCAGTGGCCTTGATGGTCTTCTGTTGGCTTCTTCCTCCTAAGGTGACCGCCTCGACCCCACAGCTGTGAATATACTGCAGCAGATCATCGAGCTGGGCACTGAGACACATGACGCCACTGCTGTAGCCTCAGTGGTTGCCATGGCACCTGGGACAGTGACTGTGGTAAAACAGGTAAGACCCTGCTGCTCTGACACATTGTCTCCTCCTGCCGCTGTGCACCCCCTGCCCTGCCCTGGTGTTCCCAGACTTTGCCTATAGTAGATTTGCAGTGAAAATGGTCTAGTCTCTCACGTTTTCCTCTACCTGAGATTGTTATGGAATCGCTGTCTGTATGGGGATATGTTTGGAGAAAGAGGACCAGTATATTTAACAAACGCTCTGTAAACTCTTCATCTCCTCTCAAAGATTCCCAGAATGAAAATGAGCATGACATGGACTCAGTTGAGCACATCTGTGGTGCAAATCAATCCTTTCCTCCTGAGACCCCTCCAGAAGAAGACTGGCAGGCCATGGTGTCCAGCCAGAGACCATAAGTGTCTGCCCATGGACTTCCCGAGTAAATGTCACCTCTTCAGATCCTACACAGGAGAGAAGGAGAATGATCAGTAGTAAAGAAAGGAATAGCTGCCCTGTTTGGCTCATTTCTTCTTCTGTCCTCACAATCCATAGAATACAGTGTATTTGATAATTAGAGCATGTTTTCTGTGTGTGCCTGTCTCTCCATCTACTGCCTCCCATTCATTTTATGACAGATTTTAGCTGGCTTGCACAAGTATTTTAAAGACAGAAAACAAAAGCAGCAAACACATCATAACCAGAGAAATATATAATTTAGAATCAAAGTCCAAGTTCATGAAGAAAGTTGTAGTGAAGACCATAGAGTTTCACACAGTTATCTGTTCTTTCAATGATTATTCACTAGGTATTTATTGAGTACAGTACCTACTGTTACCTGGCACTGTTCTAGCTGATGGTTTCCAAGAGGAAACTAATGCCTGCCATAACAGTGGTCACTTTACTGGGGAAGAGGGCAAAACATGTAAAGGTCGTCACATAGTGAACAAATACAGGGGAGGAAAAGGGGTATGGGCTGGTGCTGTTTTATAAAGAATTGTCAGGGAGTTCAGTGACTTTTGAAAGAGATCTGAAAAGGGTGTGAGCTATCCAAATTTGATGTAAATCCTTGTATAAGTGAAAACAAGGAATCAGAAAGCAGTTGACTTTGGGAATGGGTCAGCTTGACCTTGAAAACAAACATGGCTCTCAGATGTGAACCTTTAAGTGCTGTGAGCCCAGTGGCCTTGGATGAGTCAGGAGAGAACGTCCCAGTGCTATCATCATAACTTTTGGGTGGCCTAAGGCACAATCCAAAGTATAAAATTTAGCCCAGGTAAGTCACTGGGGTGACTAGAACATTCCAGCTCAGCTCTGAATTTTCTAATCTGTGGGCAAGACAATCTGTCTAAGAAGTATGTGGGTTGTGTGTTCTATGCACCCTTCTCCATATTGTGGGGGTTTTTTTGTTTTCAAGATCTTAGATGAAAGTTGAACCGTAGGCAGGTAGGTGTTTCAGCCCACTGTGACCTGGTATTCTGCAGTGGTTGAGAATAAACCATGGACTTCCAAGCTAAATGGTATGCACTGGCTTGCAATCTTCAGACTGTGTTATAAATTTCTTCTGGAATTTTTCATTTGGATCTTGACACATGGAGTCCAAAGCAAGACCTGGTTCTTCAGGAAAGGTCTAACTAGGACAGTATCAGATAGAATTTCAATGTTTCCTACTTGCTAAATCTTTTTGAGTGTACAGGAAGTGCTACTGATAGTGATTTGTGTCTTGTTCCTCAGAGCAGGATTGATTTGCTACTACTAGGGACATGATTTTTTGAGCGTCACCGGCAACTCAGTGATACATTAGGTCACAGGTTTAGGATGTAGCTTAGGTAGGCTTCCGGGAGTTAGACTGATGGCTCAATAGGGAATGAAGCAGATAAGCATCCCATACAACCACTGACCAGAAAAATGTGTTTGCAGGAAACAGAACGACTAGCACCCTTGAGAGAATCTTTTCTTATTGCAAACATAAGGCTAAGTGTGGTGCTGTTGAGCACAGTTGTAAGGAGCTGCATCTGGAAACTTCCCCCAAAAGACATGAGTCCTAGTCATTATATTGTCAGCCTGGCCCAGCCCCAGCTCACCATGGCCACTGATGCATGGTAGAGAGGAAGGTGGATGAGTGGACTGAGTAGACCTTCAACTCCCACGTTTGTATCACCCACCCCTGTAACAAGGGAATTGAAATACTTCAGACTCTCAGGTGAAAGAATGCCTTCTGATTTCAATTGTTCCATCAGTTAAATTGAAATATAGTTGATTTTATTAGATACATTGATTTCCATTTTTCTTTTCATTAACTCTCATTTAGGACTTCACAGTCATGAGCCACTGAAATGTGAGCCACTGAAATGTGAGCCCCAGCATACCCGATAAAGAGCAGTAATTTCCCCCTTCACTGTGTGGGAGTGAGTGACCTTGATGTTGGGAACTTCCTCTTGCTCCAGGCAAAGACATCACAGACATTTTGAATAGTTGCTCCATAAATGCTTATTAAGTAGACTTAACTACGTTGTAGGTTTCATGTTGTTATCCTCTAATTATATCTATAAATTAGTACTACAGAGAAAAAAACAGACCTCATTGTAAAGATCATGATGTGATATTGTAGAGAATAAACTTTGAAGTTACTATTGGAATAGCATATTTGGAGACATTTTTAAAATTTTCTATCTTGTAACATCTTCCACTGCCAAAAAAAAGACAGTTCTAGATTGTACGTGAGTTCTTGGTGTTAAAAATATCAGGACTTGTTTTCCATACAAGAAAATAGTGATATGCTCTGTACATCATTTTATCTTTTTTCATGATTCATTAATGTTAATTGAAAAGAGTCTCATGTCAAAATCCATCATTGGTAATTAAAAGAAATTAACCCCAAGTCTTCAAGTTTTAGGTTTCGAGGATGAAAATAATAGTAGGTAATGGTAGGTGGACAGTGTTGGAAAACAAAGAGCTGATAAAAAGCTGTTTATTTCTTTGTTTTTGTCTTGGAACACAAAAATATGTCCTCAGCAATTCCCCAGCACTTCTCCTTTCTCAAGTATCAGCATTAAAACTAGGAATATCAGCATTAAAAATAATGGAATCAGTGCTGGGAGGCGAGGAGGTCGAGTCCTGGCCCACCTCTCCTCAGCCCGGGGGCAGGGGTGGGGGGGATATGCAGATGAGGACCTTGTGTGTGACTAAGCATGCTACTGTCAGGACCAGATACTTTTCTCTCCATAGATTGGTTTCTTTCTTTTGCTTTCTTTTCTTCCCTGAGATTTTATGTAGAGGAAATTTACACATTCGATTAATAAAATTGCCTAAGTCATATGTAGATCTGTTAGCCTAGAAAATAGTACCATAAGAGTCTGAGTCACAACTAGTTAGAAAGAAAAATTTGAGAGAGTAACATCGGCAGCTACCACCACTGGCTCGTGGCCAGCCTTCCTGTCCACCGTCCGGCGGGTTGCATCCTGCTTTGACTAATGCTTTGCTGACTTAGGCACCGAGTGGTCACTGACTGTGCTGCTGCAGTGTGTTTACTCCCTGGATGGAATTCCGATGCTGCTGCCACAGTGACCACACAATAAGTGGTTTAAGACCCGTGTGCATTACTTTCACTTCTGAAAGTCTAGATGGGTTTCGTTGTGTGAAAATTAAGGTGAGAACAGAACTGTATGTCTCTGGGAAATATTCCTTCTTTGCCTTTTCTGGTGTCTACTAGCCAAACACATTCCTTGAGTTGTAGTTCTCTTTCTGCATCTGCAAAGCGGACTGGGGTGGTTTAAGTTCTCAGATCCATTTCTGGCCACTGCTTTCATAGTCACGTTGCATACTCTAATTCTAACTCTCTGCCTCCTACTTCTCAGCACCCCTTAGATTTAGCTGTATAGTCCAGGATTATTTAGCCAAAATAATCCCTCCACACAAGATCCTTAATGAGATCATTTCCTTTAAACATTTGTTTAGGGATTAGGATGTGGCCACCTTGTGGGGAAGTGTTACTTGTTTCCCATACAGGGCTATAGAGTTAAGACAGATTTTGCTCTCAGGAGACAGGTACTCTAGCAAGGAAAATTGAAATTGTTTATCCTTTCATTTAACAAGTACTACCTGAGCTATTCCTGCCAACCAGATGCTGTTCTTGGCACTTGGGATATTTCAGTGAACAAGAAAGAGTGACTGAGCTTGTGTGATTAAAACAGTAGCTAAGCCAGCACACTTAATAAATGAGTAAATTATCATAGTGTGTTGGATGTGAAAAGTGCCATGGAAGAAAAGGAGTAAAATGCAAACCTTAAGCAAGCATTATCATAGCTTATGATTGCTTCAGGGGAGGGGACCTAGTGTCCCAGGAGCACTGGAGAGAACAGGAGGAGGTTGCCCAGTAGGAGCCTGAGATGGGCATAGGTGCTGGCAAGGAGGCCTTCACAGATGCTGTGGTGCCTGAATTGAACCTCCAGGCATGGAGTTAGGTGGGGACAGTACCCCAGGCAGAGGTGGAGCAGAAGCTGGTGCTCAGTGCTGGGTGACTGGAGGCAGGGGAGATGGAAGAAAACATCCACTTTTTGGGAAAGATTTGACCTTGTAACCGTGGGCTCAGCATTCAAAGCCCCAGAAGCACCTGAGCTTAGTCTCTGTCTTCAGCCTGTTCCAAGTCCACATAGCTTGTAACCTTATGTTACATCTCAGCACAAGGTGACCTTTGGCTTCTTGACCTGTGCAGCTTTCTTTAGTCATGTTGGTGGGTTTAACAAACCATGCTTTCGGGGTCCTTCTGTTACAGAGCCCAGATACCTGCTGTGCCCTTAGCATTTCTGGGGCTGTCATTTGACAGAGAGTTATGCCTCTCCAACAGCTCCACTGACATCATCATGGCCCTCGGTCTCTGGGCCACTAGGACAGCAAATGTTCTAGGACATCTCATAATGACAGCCATCTTCCTGCTAAGCCTCAGATGACTTAGCCGGGGGCCTTTCTGATAATCCAAGCTCTTTAAAAAGTTCATGTTGCTTTTTAGTGTGGAAGTTTCACCCCTAAATAGAATACCTGCTACAGGCTACTTATTGACACAAAGAGAGCCTTTGCTAGTTCATGCTGTTGGAGGTCTGGAGTCCGAAACTGCATGGACCAGCTTGTTTGGTCTCTGAAGAGGGTGGTTGATGGTGGTGCATAATGGTGGAAGTGTATCACCCTGCTGACCAAACCTTCAGTCCTTTGGGGGATATCCAAACCATAGCAGAAGGTCAGCCTTTTTATTGTTAGGCCCACCAGCTGATGCCTACCCACAACACAGGAAGTCTGCTGTAACTCAGTCTACCGCTGAGATGTTAATCGCACCCCAAACACTCTCACAGCCACCCCTACTATAATACCTAACCAAACTTCCAGATACCCTGTGGTCAGTCTAGTTGATCCATCACACATACACACACATGCGAAGGTGTCTGTCGGTGAAAGGTTATTATTTTTTCCAAGAGTGAAATTCTCCAGTGTCCTGGAAATGATCTTGATTCACAGCTTCCATGGCCACTCAGTAGCTTCAGGAGCACATGTGTGTGTTGATAGATCTGTGTTTCTATCACAGTTGGTATTTTGGTTCAGGGGTGACAAACTTGTTCTGTTTTGTGGGTCCTTGAGAGGGTCACATTGATGCCACCACAACCACAGGGACCCGACAGGTGTTCCCCTGCTGTATTCGCTGTGATTATTGGTATCAAAACTGCCTCCCATAGGAATGGACACTTACATTGAGGGCAACAGTGATCAACACTTTCCTGTCTCTCTGTCTGTGAGGAGCATCCGGCCTGTATCCCAGGACTTGCTGGCCATCTTATGTGGAGAGCAGTGCCCACTCACCAACCACCAGTCCCAGCTCTCTGTTTGCCCCTCAGTCACTACTCTTCTTTTCAATGTGGAAGATGCTTCTGCCCTGCCTGAGCCTCCTGCCTGTGTAGCAGGGAACACCAGGAAGGTATAGTTAAAAACCCTCTGCCCTGCAGGCATCTGCCTCCTTCCCTATGCAGATACTCAGTTTGGCAAGGTAGAAATGCAGCCACATCGCCTTCATGATCACAGTGCACCTCCCACATGCTGAGCTGTGCATTTACTCCCACCTCCACTTCCCCCCAAAAATTAAAAAGCAGCTGCTTTTTTTACCCTCAAAACCCATGTTGAAACTTAACTGCCAGTGAAACAGTATGGAGCAGAGAGCTTTGAAGAGATGATTAGATTATTCTCAGGAAGGGATTAAGGCCCCCTCCACCTCCCACTCTTCCCTTTCGTCTCTGCTGTGTGCTTGCATGCCCTTCTGTCATGTTATAATGCATCAATAAGACGCTCAACAGATGGGGCCCCTTGATCTTAGAACTAAACTCCTAGAACTGAGCCATGTAAAATTTTATAATTTATGCAAACTATAGCATTCTTTTATAGTGGCAGGAAATGGACTAAGAAGACAGGAGGCCCAGCTTTGCCCCTAATGACCCACCTTCTTCTCGCTCTGCTCCCCTTGCCATTTGTTGCCCTAGGGTGGGTCACAGTGTTTGACCCCAGGGGGCTGGGGTTCAGACCAGGAGCAGGCACTCCATGGCCTCTCTGGAGCTGAGTCCAAAAGACCTTCCCAGTTCTTGTGGGAAGACATAGCCAGCAGTGGAGTTGCTTTCAGTTATTTGCAGCTCATTATTTTTGTGAGGGAGTGTAATCTACGCATACCAGTTGCCTGTTGGCAAAAAAGTGTGTTTCCACTCAGGCCTGTGAGAATTCAAAGCCTCTGAGTAATTTTCTTCACATGGACAGGGGTGTCTGCAGCAGACACATCTTTGCAGAGGGCATTAGGTGAAGCCAGTGGTTGGAGAAAAGCTGGGCCCTGGCAGCTGCCAGCAGGGGAGGCCTGACACTGTCCTACCCTGAGGGGGAGTGTTGAGCCTTTCATGAGTCTTTGGCAGTATAATGCAGAGGGGGATATGGGAAAAGCTGTACTGTTTACTTTCGCTATAATTTTATCAACAGTCTTGCTATTGTAACCTTGTATCAAGAGACTTGGGGAGGTGCCCTTGAAAGACTATACTTAAAGTGGACCCTCTCCTCTTTGTTTCTTTTATTTTTTTGTTTGTTTGTTTGTTATCCATTTGACAAAAATAACTGGTGAGTTAATGAAATTTTACTTCTTTTTTTTCCCCACAAAGACATTTTCTTGACACATACTGTAAGCAGTCTCTCCCTGAGTTCAGGGAAGACCGTGTGGTAGAGATAAAAGGGAGGCACTGGCTGTCTTGTCTCCTGCGCTTGTCTCTTCCCACTTTCCCTTCCAGTACCCGTTTGAGTTCACTGCCTGTTGCCTGGCAAAGGATACCCCGTTACAGCAGGTGATCTCTCATCCCATAAGGAATCCCCAGTATCTTCACTCATGTTGTTTCCTTTACTTTCCCATTAGGGTTTTTGGTCATTGCATTAGCTCATCTAAGGAATTCTTTCCAAAAGAGTAAGGAAAAATTGTATTATTAGAGACTATTATATATAATTTTAAAAGAGCTGTTTGCAGTTGTAGTTCTCTGTGCCTTAACTACTTGTGTTGCTGTTGATCCTCACTGGGAGGTGGGAGTCACACCCACCCTACCCCTGCTGACTCAGTAGTGTAGTTACAGTGCTGATATATTCAGATGCCTCGGGAGGGCCATGCAAAGGGATCCTGTATGTCCTTTGTGGACATTCAGATGCATTTCATGTCACAGGAAAGAGGGAACATGTATCCATGGTACTTTCCAAGTCTTTCAGTGATCTGATGTTAGATGCCCATACGTACCACATGGATTCTAACTGATGCTTACATCCCAGGTTTAATTTTTATTGTCTAGTTTCTAGCTCTTTTCATCTGTGTAAAATACCAAAATCTCACTCATGACCTTTTTTTTCCCCCTTTTCATAGCCCTTACTGGGATAACCACTTTTCAACTGCACATTTCATTTGACTGATGAGTGTTAGCTCCTTCCTAAAGAATTTTGCAGTAGGGTTCTGCCAGCTTTAATTATATCGCGATGCTAGTTATATGTGCAGGTAGCCTCTTAAAGTATGCTCATACTTCACAGTCCTTATAAAACATTTATTCTGCTGCCACTGAATAGTGACCTTCAGCACATAGATGCAGAGACAAAAAAGGCATTTAGGGTCTTGGCAGTGGGTTATTCTCCCTTGTCACTTAATGCCACTTCTTGTCCTTCGTAGGCCTTCCTTAGTTATCCCTTAGCCATTTGAATCTTTTCCTTTGTGTTAAACCTCTTTCAGAGATTTCTATTTCTGGTATAATTTCTGATGGCTTATGATCCAAACTGCATACTCTTTCAAAGCTCTTTTGTTATTTACTGAGACTTCTCATGCCGCAGTACTTACTAAAAACTCTATTACTTCATGAAATCTTTAGAGTAGAGTTAAGTCCCATGATATATTTGTGGCCACATGAGAAATGGTCTGGAAAATGAGACTAAAGGCTTTTCTCTCCTCCACTATTATTTTCCATGTGACTCTGCTCTTGCTAACCAGAGGATGCTAGTCTGTTGGACTTTGTGTCTCTCCTCTCTTCCGTGCTGAAGCCTCCACTTTTCTACTGTTACTCCCGGGAAGCTGCAACTTTTTTGGTGCTATTTATAGAATTCCTCTTTGAGTTTCAATACTGCCAAGTTTTTTACTATTTGCTTGATGCCTGTTTCCTGATCCGTGTCCTTAGACAGGGCAGGTGGGTTTTATTTGATTCCTTTCTTGCTCTCTGCAGCTTCACCCTGGAAAGTTGACCTGGCTGGCTGAGATCATTCCATCTATTTCAGGATTGGGGCCAAGGCCAACACTATACTGGGCCTGACAGGAGGGAGCCAGAGATGTCAGCCTATTCAGATACGATGTGACGCAGGCCAACCTTGGATTTGCCCTTGAACAGGTGGCTTCAGGCTGGTCCTAGTTGTGCCTTCCCACTGGGGCAGCAGCCTCCGTCCTGGTCCAAGGGCATCCCTAAACTAGAACGGCCTCCTGCTACCCTTCTCCTTCTTCACCTATTTTTTTTCCACTGTAGAAGGAATGCTTACCCCTGGGGTATTCAAGCAGGCCCTGGGATCACCATACCTCCTGGTTTTTCTCAGGACCCACAGCTGACATGGCAGCATGTTTTCAGAGTGTCATTTCCACAACACACCTCAAACAGTCCCTTTGTCCTCACAACTGCCACTTCATCTGAGTCCTTGCTGCTTGAAATGTGTTCCTAGACTAGCAACATTGGCACCAGGACTGGGGAGCTTATTAAAAATGCAGAGTACTGGTCTGTGCCCCAAGATCACAAATCAGACTGCACTTTCCTAGCACCCCGAGCACCTCAGCTGCATTTCAGAGCTTGAGAAAGACTGTTCTCCCCTCTCAGACTCCTCCCTTGGTTTATAGAGTCTGTCTTCTCTGGCCCAACACATTGCTCCATGTACCTTGAGATCCAGCTTTCCCAAGGAAGACAGCATCATCATTTCACAGCACAATCAAACCACACTTAGAGCATCTCTCACTTAGAGCCCTCCAGTAACTGGGACAGGCCGTGAACATGGACCAGGACCTCAGTAAGGCCCACAAGGACCACAGGCCTCCTGCCTTCCTCCCTCTCCACTCTGCTTGTTCATCACACTCTGGCCCACCAGACTACCTTCCCTTCCTCCCCAGTGGCCCCTGCCCAGGGTATATGATGCTGGTCTCTGTGTGGCTGCTCTCCTGTTGTTAGCAAGTTTTATCTTTTTGACTTCTCTGATCCACATGAGTCCTGTTCTCTAGAGCCTGATGAGCTGTTGCTTGAACTGGGTTGTAGGTGACACAGTTGGTCCTAAAATAGGAAGCTTCACCAGCAAGGCCTAATCTAATCTGAAAGTAGAATTTTCCCACCTAGCAGCAGCCATTAGTGCAATAGAAGCCGAAGGATGGATTGTCTTCAGCCAATACCTTTGTGTTCATTTGTTGGGCAGCAGTAAAAAATACAGTTGCTAAACAGTGACATGAGAAATAATACCTTTTCACTCACTCCGGGCATGTCTGGAGTTCCTAGGTTTTCTAAGAAAAGCCTGCAGATGTGTAGGCCTCATGCTTCCCCTAGAGCAGGGGCTTAGGTGCCAGAGCAGCCTTAATTCCACCCCTTCTTCCCCTGCCCTGTGTGACTAGAGAGAACCAGATGCAGGGTGGCTGTGCCCTGGGAGCAGACCAGCCTTGCCCACGCTGACCATGGGCAGTGGACGATCCGAAAGAAGTTGCTTCCACATAAAAGCAAAAACACAAAGAAGGATCTCCCTCTGTGCTTAGTGCGGCTGTCGCGACGGAGTCCCGCAGCCTGTGATGGGACTGAAACCAGGCAGTGGCTGAGGTTTTCCTTCCCTCTGGGAAGCAGTAAAAATGGGGGATGGCATTTTCCCCTGTCCCAGTTCTTGGGAACTTTGTCACAAACCATATCGTGGTATAGTTTTTTGGGTTTTTCTCTTTGTCAAAATGAAGTTCCATGAGAGTGGGCAACAGTCTGGTCCCATGCATCTCTGGAAGCTCCAGCACTTGGTTCAAGGTCTGGTACAGTTCAGAGGCTGCATAAGTCCACAGTGCCATGACTGAGAGGTCAGATGTCAGGAAGTCAACCCGTGGGACCGAGCTGCCCTCCTTGTGACCCCCAGGCTGCCTCGCCAGTTGGATAGCGCAAGGGGTGTCTCCCAAGAAGCCCACGTAGACACCATTCCAGGCCCGTGGAGCAGCCCTTGGCACAGCGAGTAATGCAGCAAGTGACTGAAGGGAACCAGATTGCCTGGGTTCGAACCTCAGATCTGTCATGTTGTAACACATGACCTCGCACATAATACTTTGCTTTGAATTTCCATTTCCTCCTCTGTAAAATGTTAAAATAACAGAACACACCATGCGGGGCTGCTGTACGAAGAGACAAATGAAGTGGATGGAGCTGTGCCTGGCACATGCTAAGCCTTCAGTAAAATCTTAGGTCCCGTCATCGAAGCAACATGGTTCTAATTCTGTGCTTGTAGATTTTGCAAACACTATTTCCACTTCAGTTGGCTTCCATTCAGCAAGCAGAAAGCATTGTCTGTGTGGTGTCGCAGGGTATTAAGACTCACCTCTTTCGTAGGAGAGAGCTTGTCCCTTGGTCCAGCTAGGCAAACACATAATCATGTTATGTAAATTAATGCAGTTATGGCTCTGAATAATTTTGTGGCTCCTTATAACCGCCAGGCATTGAGTCAGTGTGAGCAATTCACAGAGAGAAGGCGCTGTAGGAAATCATTATGGCCTGAATGCTTGTGTCCTCTCCACAGTTCATGTGTTGAAATCCAGCCCCACGTGAGGGTGGTGTTAGGAGGTAGGGCTTTGGGGATGTGGTTAGGTCATGAGGATAGAACCTTTGTGAATGGGATTAGTGTCCTTGTCAGGGGAGGACAGAGCGAGCTCACACCCCTGCATGTGAGACCAGAAGGGCAGGACAGAGTGCCACTGCTCTCCGAACCAGCCACGTGTCACGCCGATCTCAGACTTCCAGCCTCCAGCAATGTAAGAAGTAAATTCTGCTGATTGTAAGCAGTCCTGTCTAAGCTATTACACTTGAGCAGCCTGAACTAAGAGCAATGCTGATTTAAAATGTGATGCTGAGGGATGCTGCCCAAAGTAAAAAGTGTTTTGTTTTGTTTCATTTCATTTGGAAGGAGAGGGATGGTTCTGGGTAAAAGGAATGTGGGCATCTGAGACCTGGGCAAAAGAAAGGATCAAGTTCAAGCAGATCACTCATGTCTGAGAGAACATGAAGCAAAGACCAGGCATGTTCAGTGGGCGAATGGCCATGTGCCTGGGGGGGTTCATAGTAGGGTGGGTGTCAGAGCCACACCAGCACCTAAGGTGAGAAGGGGTTGGAAGGTTTTCTCTTCAGAGATCTGCATACTACTCACGAACTTACCTTCCTAAGTATGACAAGTGAGTTAACTGGTTTGTGTTTGTTGGGATAAATGTAAACTTTCTAACTGTGGGGATACAGTTTTCCTCCTGTGAGAAGGCTGAGGGTCCTTGTGGTCCAGGGAGGAATATACATGTCTCCCACAGCCCAGCATCTGTCTCCACTCCTTATCCTGCAGGATTCTGGTTAGCCTGCAGAGGCTTGAGAACTATCCCCTCCCAGAGGACACAGAAACAGATTGTCCACCTGGGGGAAGGTCAGCCCAGGAAAGACACCAAGTGCTTAATCAGCACCAGAGAGAACATCGTTGCAGTGGTACAGAGAGGCAGAGAGCGGTAATGTCCTGAGTCACCCAGCACATGTGCTGGGGCTGAAGAAGCATTGGCAGTGAGGAGGGCCCCAGCCTGCCAGCGTGGCTCCTAGAGAGATGTGTGAAAATCACGTGGGTAGGGGTACCCTGCTCCGAGGAGTATGCGGAGGCAAAGAGGCCTGAACCACAAGAGGGAGTTAGAGGAGGAGAGGGAAAAGGAGGCACCTGTGCCCAGAGCCCACCAACGAGCACCTGACTTCCTAGTGGGGTGGAGTCTGTAGGAGGCTCCCAGGCAAGGTGCCTGGCAGTGGCATGGAGCCCTGCCTGCCTGCCCACCCGTAAGTGAAATAGGAACTCAGCACATGTGAGCTCCAAGGTTAGCAGAAGCTCAGGTTAAGAAGCTGCCGCCTTCCTCCTCTCCCTCACTGGGACTGCGGTGCAGTCTGTTTCAGTTCAGTTTTAAAGTAGATCCCTCCTGGGGCACACAGGTACCGGAACCATGCACTTTGGCATTTATCAAGTGCCTACTGTAAGCTAGGAGCTGCATGTACCTGGTATGCAGGGTCTTGTGCTAAGCACAGGGTGGTTCAAGCTCATGGGAAGCCAGCTCACTTGGGCTGGGGGTGGGTGCAGACTCCTGCAGAGGGCTGGCATGGGCCCCACTGACACTCTGAGAAGCCATGTCGGTCTCCCCCATTTAACCACAGTGTGCAGGAGACGTGTTATCTTGTCCTGTCGGGTGATTATTCAGACCAAATCGAACAGTACTGAGATGCAGTGTGCCAGCTGGGTGAGTCCTCAGTTCCCTGCACATCCAGTGAGTTTGGCCACTCTCATTTCTTTCTTGTCCTTTTTCTGTGGTGCAGGGGACGGCTTTCCTCTCGTCCCCTCTCCTCTTTCACAGGCTAAGAGAGCTGGCTCTTCCTGTTCCCCTTGGTTGGGTTTGGGGCCAGTCCCTGCTGTGGTGCCACCCTCTGTGCAGTGGAACCCTGCACTGCATAAGGGGTGCAGTCGCTAGGAGGTCCAGCATCTTAGTCCCAGGGGCCGTCGGAGCCAGTAATGTTGCTAGGAAGCAGCCATTGCAGCTTTACCCTGGACTCAGCCTGGGAGTTTCCAGAAAAGAAAATATGCGTGCTGTCTGCCTGTGAGCAAGAGAAATCTGGGGTAGTAGGAGGCAGTGTGCAGTCTCTCTCCAGGAAAGACGCCTCGCCGGGCACAGGCCAGTCACGGCCTTCCTCACTTCCTTTGCAGTCTCTCCTTTTTTAAAGGGCTTTAAATCTTCTTTGATGTCTGGAATGGTTTCTTCCTGCCTGTGAATATTTTCTGATATTTCTAAAGTTTCTTCCACAGAATACTTCCCTGCTTTGTCTTATGTATACATAAAGATTTCTAGCATTAGGAATTTATAATTTTTTTCAAACCATGTTTATTTACACCTCACTCCTCAATAAAGTCAGGGTTGCATTTATCATTTCCCTGTTTCTGATGCACACATTTCCGCTCTTAACCCAGTGCTTGTATAGACACTTCATCAGATGGGTCTGCTGCCTCCCTCTCCAAGGATGCTGAGAGAAGTCGTGGCTTGATTGTAATTTAAGCAGCAAGTGAAATCCTAACTGCTGGCAAAACTAAGCTCCTTCTCCAGTGCCTGGACATACAGGGGGAGGTGTCACCCAGAAGAAGTGACTGCAGTATTCTGTTTTCCTCCTGTGGTTTGGTTATATTGAAGTTTCTATCTTCTCTTTAAGTCTTCCTGTATCATAGAGTCAGGGAATTTGTGAGATAAAAAGGGCCTTAGAAGATGTTGACCATTGGGAAGGAAACAATTAGTCTCACCCTCTTTAATCTGTGAAGTGTGGAATCAGTTTACTACTTAGCAGTGTAGGCAGGCTCAGGCAAAGCAGGGGGAGAAAGACACGGTTTGTGCCTTCACAGGGAGGACTAACATGGTGGTTGGGACTGATTGGGCTGAATCCTTGACAGGTGTCAACATGCTAATGGGACCACTGGCTCAGGGACCCCCCCAGGGCATCCTGGAGGAGGACCCCTGCACTTATACTCCAGAGAGCAGGATAAGATCTTTGGGGAAAGGGTAGAGTAGAGGCCTAACATGATAGCAGTTCAGAGACAAGCATGAGCTGTGTGCCTAGGAGCCAAAGTCAAATGTAGGCAAGGTAGACGCAGAGGCCAGAGCAGGAAGTCCCCGGCTTATCTGGCGAGGAAGCTTACACTTCATGTCGAGGTTCATAAGCTAGGGGATCAGTTAGAAAGACTGAGGTCTTGCAAGCTCTGTCCTTGGCTTTAGAATTCTGAATAACCTGTGATCAGCGGAGCTTGTCAGTTCTCCGAGCCACCCCTTTTCAAAGCCACCCCTGCCCTACCGTCCTCAGGGGGCTCTGTGGGAGTTGAGTGAAAGGGGATCCACAAACCTGTAAACTGTGAGAGGCCTGGCTGTGAAGGCCATCATGAGAAGTGACTACAGGGTCATAAGACAGCAACAAGGAAAGTATAAACACAGACAGCTGTAAGCAAGAAAAGGCACTGCCTCTAGGGGCAGTGGTGTGAACCTAGGGCACGTGTGCCACCAGCTGTTTGTTGCCATTGAAAGCATTAAAAGGTTCACCATCACTGTTCTAAGCCTTTGTAGAGATCTAGAGAGGCAGATAGCATTACAACCACAAGTACAGGGTTGTATACAAAGCTGTGTCCGTACACCCATATGTAGGCACAGTATACGCATACAACACACACCCATTAACTTGCACTATCCATGAATATATATGTACATACTTGTACTCATGTACACACAGATGTGCACATTTGCCTGCATATATGCATGTACAACCATATATACTATGGAAATACATACCTGCCCATACGCCATATACATGCACATATACACACATTCCTATATACCTGTATATGTGTGCACACTCATGGACACATATGCAAATGCATAGTCATCCATGTCCCATACCCACACACACACTGCTCACATCTAGCCTGTTTCCTCCTGGAAGTTTGACTCTCCTCTTGGATTCCTTCCTTCTCCCTGCCTGGTCTCATGAAGCCCTGCCCACGATGGGTGCTCATTGCATTCACTGCATTCAGACGCCTGTGTCCTCTTGCTGACTTTCCTCGGCCGCCTGCCGCCTCAGGCACAGAGGGCCCCCTCTGGGGCTGACTCCAGCAGGTGCCAAGAACTACTCCTGAGCAATAGGTGTTGCAGTGAGAGGAGAATCCATGGTGCATTCTGTTTGTTTCCTGGCCCCCAGCCCACCTTGCACCGAGTTTAATGACAGCTGAGACAAGGCTGTTTAATAAATAGGAAGCTGATTCACCTTACAAAGAGCAGATCTGAAATGTGAAGGATGCCTGAGAAGAAAGGATCTCCGGGTCGTGGCAGAGACAGTGGCAGAGACAGTGGTGGGCTTTCTTCCTACCAAAAGCCATGAAGGTGATCCTGTCCTGACAGGGCTCTCCCACTGGGGTCCCTGATGTGCAGTATCCGTGTTCTTCCCAGGGCCTGCTGAGGGCCATCAGCGGCAGGAGGCTGGGGGGGCACGCAGGCAGTACTCAAAGGGAGTGCACCTGTGGCCCTTCCCTCCAAAGAGTTGTAAGCCAAATATGCATTAAACCAATGCATCCCAGCATGTGTCTTGTCATTGTGAGGCCAAAAGAGAACTTTTTTCCTCTTTATTAATCATTTATTCATGTGCCCAGAGCCAAGTTTGAGTGACATGCTGGGCTCGACATGGCCTGACGGAAGCCTGGCAGTTCTGATGCCTTACCAAGACCGAACTCCTCAACTCCATTTATTTCACTGAGTTGATGAGAGCATGACCCCCAGCACAGGCAGTGTGGAGGGCTGGCACCTGCAAGTTCTTTGCACAGTGTTTTGAAATCTCTGGATGAAAAGTGTGGTGCAAATATGTGCCATTTATTATATTCCACCAGAGTTTTGAAAAATGCTCCTTCCATACCCAGCTAGTAAAACATTTCTCCTCCCTCACTGCTGCCTCTGTGGGATTCAGCCGTGAGCTACAGCATTTTCCTGCCTTAATTAGCCTTTGTTTGTCATATTTCACTGTCCTTGACTGTGTCTCTGGGCTGCTGGAAGTCCTAGAAGCAGTTGTGGTGCTGCTGTCTTGCAAGCAGAGAGGGGGTGGGGTGGGCAGGTCTCAGAGGTATGTGGGGAGCTGTGTGCTGAAGGCGAAGTGCTGCCCCGGAAGGCTGGTGCCCACAGGCCAGTTCTTCCCCTCAGTCTTCCTTTTGGACAAGACACTCCTTCAGACACTTCTGGCCACTGTTGGGTACTGAGGACAAGTCAGGGCTGTACTTTCTGAGAAGGGTTATCATGTCTCCGAGGCACAGGGCTGTCTGATGGAAGAATTCTGTAGTGTGTTCTCGTTAAGGACAAGAGAAGCATGAAGAGACAGTGCAGCAACTGTCCAGACTAATGGAGACTCACCCGCTGCTTGGCTCAGTTCAGTGTTGTGGGCAGTGACCTCAGAGTGGGAGGTGCCACAGTATGCACTGGATTGCCCGTGGCACTGGGGAAGGGGAGGGTAGACTTGGCTTGGTGGGCAGGGCCCATGGGAAGCTCTTCATTCCCAAGAACCGCAGCTCCAAAGCCTCCATTGTGAGGATGCATCTTGCAGTGAGGTGAGCTTTGCAGACCAAAAGTCAGAATACCTGGACTCTGCTGCCAGCTGTGTGGCTCTGGGCAGTGTGTTTCCTCTGAGCCTGGGCTCCTCTGCTATATAACGGGTGGACCTTTAAGACTTTGGCTTGAAGAGGTTTTTCCTCCTCTGTAGACAGTACACTGTCTTCCCCACACTTACGCCACCTGGGCTGGCGCCTATCAGCAGAATTCCAGATAAAGGCAGGCCAGCCAGAGTGTGTGGCTGCTCTCGATGCTCTCATGTGGGCTTTCAGGTTCCGCCTGGGCAGTTCCAGAGCTCAGCCCAGCACCTGCCACCTGCCTGCTGCCTGCTGAGAGAGTGGCTCCACGGGGTGTGGAAGAGCCAGGGCTGTCCTTGCTCCCAGGAAGCTGCTGGTGTAGCAATGAGGTTGTAACTCAATGCCTAGGCAGGGCACCTATGTGGCATCATGGGGGTGACACAGTAATTTGTCCTTAAATTGAGCTTCCTGAGCATGGGGGACTCCTGTGACTTTCTTGAGTGTTGGCTTATTCTATCAGGAATAGACTTTCCATAGAAAGTGGGAGGAGGGGAAGGATGACTGCTAGGGAATGGGCAGAAGGCAGGACAGTGAGGTGATCAGAGGCAACTGGTGGCCTGGCACCTGCAGATCTCCGTTGATGCTTGCTGGCAGAGTGGACCAGGAGGAGTGAAGCCAAAGAGGAGGCAGGGTGTCGAAGGGGAGCTGCTCTTCAGCAGCAGCACAGCCTGCCCAGTGCCTGGGGTTCTGACTGGGGTCCAGTTGAGACGCCAGATGCACTCCAAGTGGGTGGAACTGCAGGAGGCAGGGCCTAGTTTAATGAATAATTGGGACAGTCCCATGGGTTAAGGTTTTCTATTAAACCATCTATGCTGTTAATAATTAGCTGAAAGATGTGTTAGATTCAGTGTTTCGGGGAAAAGGAGTATCCATCTCAGGGGGTAATGACACCCTGCAAGCTATATTATTTTACTGTGGAGAATGATTTTAAGCCTGTACTAATAGATTAAGCCACTAGAATGATCATTTGGAACAAAGAAAATGGTTGAGAGTAATACAGACACACAGTCCATTTAGGATGCATAAGGAGCAATAATTAATCCTGTAAATCTGTGACACGTGATACCTTTAGTCACTGTCATACTGCAGCAGCTGAGGAGTATTCCTGGACTCAAGGGACCCAGACTGAGGACCAGCTTTTGCTGCTTGACCTCAGGTGAGTCACAAGGCCCCTGGTAGCTTCAGTGACCCCTTTGATAAAAATGGAGTAGAAATGTCTAAGCCATGGAAGTTGGGTGTAAATTATTGGAAGAAGGCATTGAAGTGGGATGAGGGTGTTTGGTGAACTGCATTGGCTTCCCTGGGTCAAGGAAGGAAGTGTGTGGTTTGAAGAAAGCCCACAAAAGCAGATGTTACTGTATGGCACATGGGCTGCACGAGGGCACACTGCAAAGCCCACTCTGAGGCAGGCTGCTGCCACTGGTGATCCTTTCCGTGCAGTGCTCATGTCCTAGCTTTACATGGTGTGATAAAAAATATGGTGAATGTTTACATAAAAATTAAATCAATTACAGTAAAAGGCACATTGCTATTAATTCCCCCCAAATTACTCCCCTTTTCTTCGAACACATTTATCCCACCGTTCTTGTCATTTCTGAAGTGCTTCTGAAGTGTTAGAAATTGAAGAAACTGAAGAAATCAGGTGGAGAAAGAGTTCTTAAAAAGACTTCCTACTTAGAAAAGGCAGTGTGGGCAAGCCAGCGTAAACACCTGGGTGGCAGTGAGAGAATGACAGCCTCTATAAGTCTCCCCTGGGGGATAGGCCTTATTCCTCAGCGTGGATGAAGTTGGGCCCCCCCTGTGAAATCTTGCCATCTCCTGTAGCGGGATTCTGGCCTAGTCTCCCTGCTGACGCCGTCCCCTACCTGCTGCCTGAATGTGCACAGCCGGGCTCCTGCCTCGTGTGGCAGCTGCTTGGGCAGCTGTGCATGCACTGACCCGTGGCCTGGAGCCAAGGTGGGCTGGCGTCTCTGGCTCAGTTGAGAGCAGAGCATCCACAGAGAAGAGGGGCCAGAGATGTGGGGGCTGTAGAGCCAGGGGTCCTCCAGGTTCTGCTGGAGCTGAAGGAGAGCAGTGGGGAATCCTGGAAGCTGGGAAAGGAGTGGAACAGCCCAGTGGTGGAGCAGCAGAGTCCGGGGTGAAGCAACAGTAGATTGGCCTGACCTATGGCCTGGAGTGTTCTGCAGGTGACACAAAACTCCACTGGGGGCTTGGGTGGCTGGGAGGTGGTTGGCGGCATTGGGAATACTGTTGGGCCCACAGCTGCCCTTCTTTGCCTACCTCATTCTTTCTGCCTGCAGTACCCTTCTCACCATCATCCCTGGGGCTAATGCCACCTCTGCATAGTGGCCCCCAGTGTCTGACGTGACAAAGTTAATGACAGACACACTGTCAAGCAGTTCAGGCACCCTGACCTTCTGGTTTTCACCTTGTCTGTGGCAGCTGCTAGGTCCTAGTCACCTCAAGGCCTCTTGCTTCCTCCTGGGACCAGGCCTGAGGACTGGTGTGTTCTGTGCGCCACCATGGGAACAGGGGCTGAACCTCTGTCCCTGCAAGGGTGGCTTCTCCTCAACCTTGTGGATTTCAGCCCCCACAACACTGCTGCTATTAGAGTTGTTAAGAATGGGGATTTTAAGCCAATGCTAAGTTTCTTTCAGTGAGTATTTGATTTTAGGCTTTAGCTTTTGTAACAGTCAACATGTCCATATACTGGTGTTGTGTTCCAAAGGATGGCAATTGATCTCACTGGAGCATGGTGAACCTCTTTGTACACATGAGGACCTTGGCATGAGTCGCCTGTCTCTCTCTTCCTCTGTGGAGCATTACTGACAGTTAAAAGGCGAACATGTTCTTTGCATATTCCCGCCCCTTCCCAGTCTTTCACCAGACTCTGTCTTTCACAGTCAGATAATCAATATGTACTTCTGAAGTCCTGGTTCATGTTACATTTTCCCAGTTAAATGAAATTGAAGCAAATAGTAAAATAAGGTGGGGAGGGATGAGTTTTGGTTTACAAAAAAAAAAAAAAAAAATCAGGCTAAATGTATTAATAGCTTCCAGTTGGAGTGGCTCTCTAGTTTCTGGTGATTTCATCAGTCCACATTTCCTTCAAGTCCCTAACATTGGAGCCTCTAGGGCCCACCCAGAGGTGTCTTTTCCTTTTTTTCCTCTCTGTATTAAACACAACCCACTTGCTGACATAGCCCTTCCCTCTCACAGCAACTGTAATACTTGCAGGTTAGACTGAGACCCCCCCCCCAGCCAGATGGGCACTTTCCAAAGAATATGTGGTCCTGGCATGTCACAGATGGGGGTAGGCAAGGAGTAGGAAACTGCCCCACAGCAGGCATGAGCCAGGAGAGCTGTCAAAAGCAGTGTAAGTGGGCGCTTGTGGTAGATGCCGCAGCAAACCCCCATCCTCTGGAAGCCCTGGTTTCCTGCCTCTGCCTGCCTGGCCCCTAACCCCAGCTCCTCAGAGACCTCTGCCGTGCCCTCTGCTGTGTGCTTGCCCTGCAGACTCTGAGATCCTTGAAGGACCGTGATTTTCTACTGTGGTGCTACCTCAGCACCTGTCTCAGCACCTGGCACCGAGAAGATCATCATTCAGCCAATACTGAGAGCTTGTGTACCAGGCACTGATCTTGGCTTTGGGGAAACTGCTACAACAGGACAGACACAGTCTGTGCCCCTGTGGCTATCACAGCCTAGTGGTAGCTGAAAAGGGAGTACAGGTTTTATTGACTGAAAGAGGTACTTGATATGCTGCAGTATGTTCCAGGCAGAGAGTTTGGGAAAATAGGAATAGATGAATGAATGAATGAATGAATGAATGAATGAGTTAAAAGGGCAGTTACACTACTCACACCCACTTTACATGAGAATCTCCTGTAATTCCCTAGAACTCTTCCGTAGGTGTTTTATATAGATAAGAAACAGGGTTGTGGGCAAAGCATTGCTCATCCATCACAGCTACGAGGTGGTGGCTCTGGCTGTCAGCGCAGGACAGAGCAACTTGGTCTCCTGGAAAAAGTCATCACTCTGACGTTTCGCAGGTCACATACGCTTTCAAAGAGCCTCTTGACCTATGCCTGTCTCTGTTACAATGAGTAACCTGCACAGTGCTTAGTTTTTTGAGGGTTGTTTGTTTGTTTGTTTGTTTTGTTATTTTAATGGACCTAGAGATGAAACCCAGGGATGCTCTATCCCTGAGTCATCTCTCGCCTTTCCTACGGACTCCTCCTCCAGGCCCTTTCACCTCCCTCCTGGGCCTATTTTCTAACCGTTCTCTCATTCTTGTAGTTCTAGGCTCTCAACTGTTTCCAGATCATTCCCATGTCTTGTTATTCCTCTTCTCAAAATAGAAAGAGTTGTTATTCAAAGCAGGCTCAGCCTGACAGAATCAGGGACGTGTGGGGCCTTAGCACCAGCAGGAATGTGGCCTTGCCGGGCCTCTGTCAGCTTGGAGCACCCACAAGCGGCCTGGCTGTGGAGCCCAGCAGTCCACTCTGCCACCTGGTGCTCCTCAGAGTCTGCTTGCCCAGACTGGCAGCCAGCGTCCCTTGGCAGGCTCTTCCTGATTGTCTAGCGTGACCCTGAAAGAAGGGAATCTTGTGAGAGTGCCTGGTCATTCCTAGAATGAGGTTGATCTTCACCCAGAGCTCAGCTCCCAGGGGGTATGGAAAGACAGAGGACCCAAGAGAAGCGTGGTTTCTTTGTCACAACCAAACAGCCACACATACGCTTTCCAGGAGCCTCTTGACCTGTCTCCATTACAATGGGTAACCTGCACAGTGCTTAGTTTTTTTGTTTGTTTGTTTGTTTTTTAATAGACCTAGAGATGAAACCCAGGGATGCTCTATCACTGAGTCATCTCTTAAATTTTGAGTCTGGGGCTCACAGAGATGCCTGGCTACCCTGGAACTTTCATTTTTCCTGGCTCAGCCTGCAGCCAATCCTCATCCTTTAGTGACCCCTACACTTCCCAGAAACCACAGGAGGAAGCTTGCCATCAGGAAAGGAGCTTGGAGTTTGGGTTTGGACTTGGCCCCAGGTTACCCTCCTTTGTATCGTGGAGACTTGCTCTCTTTATCCATAAAACAGGCATGAGGGCAGTCACAGAGCATGGGTTAGTGGGCTGTGTGCAGGACAGCCAAGCTCCAGACATGCACTAGTTGTGAGTTGTGATTATGTTGTTGTGAGACCCGTGTGACCTTTCCCTTCGCCTCCCGCAGGTCACTGAAGAGGAGCCCAGCTCCAACCACACGGTCATGATCCAGGAGACCCTCCAGCAAGCCTCGGTGGAGCTGGCCGAGCAGCACCACCTGGTGGTGTCCTCTGACGACGTGGAGGGCATCGAGACGGTGACTGTGTACACGCAGGGTGGGGAGGCCTCGGAGTTCATTGTTTACGTGCAGGAGGCCATGCAGCCCGTGGAGGAGCAGGCTGGGGAGCAGCCAGCCCAGGCGCTCTAGAGGACCGCAGCCTTGCCGGTGCACAGGATGGGCTGCTGAGCACCAGGGCAGGAGGCCACCTGGCCACACGGCCTGCATGGCAGCACAGTCCTCTGCACCCCCAGCCCAGCGGCCCAAGTGGGACTTGTTCAAGTAGTCAAGATGACTGCATCACCAGCAATATGGGGCCCAGGACCCAGCACGGACTCACAGACTCACCCTTCTTACCAGTACCATCTGCTTCAGAAGGATCTTCGCATCCGCCCTTCTGCCCCGTGTCACCCCTTGCTTCCCGATCTAAACTGAGACTGTCCCATCAGCATCTTCCCTGAATCACTTCTCCAGCCCCTGGCCCCACCTGTCCATCCCTGTCTGGGCCCCCGTGCAGTCCGCTGAAAGGGAGACAGCCATCACACAGCAAGTGACCTTATGGCTAATGAGTGGCACTGGGTGGGGTGGGAGGGACTGTCTTAGCGCTCTCCCCAGGGTCCCGCCTCCTCAAGTACAGTGGTGCTTGGGATCAAGTGAAAAAACCACCTTCCCCCATCACAAGGTCCCAGCTGGCCATTTTGGAATTCTTTGGCTTTTAAGAAAAATGCACTTTTACCTTTTGCCCCCCATTCTGAGAGGTGAGGCAGGTGGAATAAAAGTGTTCTTTGCCTGTGTGCCTTGTTTCTTTTTGGGGAAGATGTCATTCCCCTTCCTGTGTGAGACCCAGGTCCCCACATTGTAGCCAGCCACGTCTGTGCCGCACTGAAGCACTTGGGTTGGCTTCCATTTCTGGATGCCAAGCACAGCATTCACTGCCGTGAAGAGGCAGTGTCCCCATCTTTACTGTTTGGGAAGAGTGAGAAACAGGCCTTTGGGACACAGTGCTATGTGATTGTTGTCCCCATACAGGTGCTCCTGCATTGGAGGTGGGGCATCCAAGGCAGCGCTGCTGCCCTGAGTCTGTTACCTCTCTGCTGTCAGATGCTGAGGACCCTTCTCCTGGTGGGCTGTGGGCAGATGCCAGGCACAGGGATGTAGATGCAGATCAGCCAACCTGCTGGCGAGTGTTGTGGAAGGAGGAGGAGGTGTCTGAATCAGGGAAGCCCCCTGACCTTCCAAGGAAGGCAGACTGCATTAGGGAAGAGTCCTGCAGCCTGGGACCACATGACCATGCACTTATAGACTTGGGAGGAAAGGAGCGTGATGGGAATTCCAAAGAGCAGAGTGGAGCCCTCCTGGTAGTGGGCAGCCACCAGGGGGAGGGTGGGTGAAGAGCATTTCTGACTGGTCCTGGGTACCTACAAAGGGAAGGATGGGAGGCTCGCCAGAAGCCAGATTCTATAAGAGCTCCTGCATAAGGTGACAGGTGTTGATTTTGTCCCCTAAACTCTGGAATGAGAAGATCAGAGCAGTGTTGCAGATGAGCCCTGTCCAAACAGTGGCGTGACCTCAGTGGAGGTGGGTGAGGGTCCAGGGTGCCATCAGTGAGCCTGGACTCACCCAGCCCTGTTACTTCTCACCCAAGTGGCCTTGGAGAATACTAGACCTGAGTTTCAATGTACTCATTTTTCAAAACAAGTAACTACTCTGATTACTGATAGAACTAACTGGTAACAGCCCGAGATGCCCTTAGCAGAGCATGTGGCCATACTCTTTGCAGATAAGGTACTGGCATCCCTCGCAGTGGGGCTGTAAGCGTGGGCATTCCTCCAGGGCCTCCCTCACATCACCGGTGGGCAGGAGCGGGTGTGTGGGTGGGAGAAGAGTGATATCCAGTACTCAGCGCGCTCCCCTGGTGCAGACTCCATGTTTATGTGACTCACCACCAAATAATGGGGAAACATGACAACAGGAGGCCTGGGCTCGCTGGTGTCCCTGGCTGCCCTGCCTGGCGGGTATCTCAGCATGATGGTGCAAAGGGCGGGCTTTCTGGGCTCTTCTTCAGGGACCTTTGCTAAGCCACAGGAATATTCCAGGGACTGTAAAATGTGGTTCTTCCCACTTTCCTCAAGTCCTTGCCCCCTGGCCTTGGCCTCAGACACTTTTAACTCAACTTGTGTTTTGTGTCAGGCAAGGCAGAAGCCTGCACTTAAAGACTTAAGTGCCCTACCTTCCCACTTTATATATAAATATACTAATGACGTGGCGTGGGCCAAGCCCCATAAATGGTTCTCAAGTCCATTGTCAGACATCCGTCTTCCCCTCACCTATTTCTTCATAAGATTGGATCACAGGCGCTTCTGTAGTGCTTACCCTGTGCCAGAGCTGTTGCTGTTTTCATTATCATAGCATCCCACTGAGTTAGGTGCTATCTGTAGAGTTTTACTGATGAAGAAAGTTAGTTTATCACACAGACTTAAAGGAACTTGCTCAAGGCTACACAGGAAGTGGCAGAATCAGGAATTGAGACCTTGCAGGATCTGCACTTGTAACCAACATGGGCCTCTCCAAACTCCTCTCTTTTATAGCCAAGGGGGCAGGATGGTGGCAGGGTAAGCAACTTGCCTTAGGTGACACTTGGCACAAGAAAGTGATGCATCTGGGAACTGATTGCAGGGCTGAGACTCATTTCCTCAGGTGTCATTTGTGTTCCTTGGGCCATGCTGCCTCCTTCTCTGTCAGCTCTGATACTAGCAAGGTGGAGCAAGGACAAAATATAGGGCCTCAGGTTAGACTGGGGCCAAAGAAGAAAGGTATGGTCTGCTCCTGGGGCTAAAGCCGAAGAAACATTTCAGTCATGGGTTCCGTCACTTTCCTAAGCTCCTCTATTTTTTTTTTAAATCTGTGTCCACTCTGGATACACTAAACATGTCCTTCACCATGGTCACCATCTCTGTAGTCATCTGAGAAATTATCTCTAACTTGATTTTTTCTGGAGCCTGGTTTATCTGCTTTGTCACTTCCACTGTCACCATTCGGATAGTCCAAGTGAGTCACTTTCAGATTGTTCCACCTCACTGCCCTGGGTTTGCCTCACCCTGAGGTTGCATCTTCCTTCCATGGCTTCTCATTTTCTATTTTTTTTGTTTAGTTTCTGCAATGACGCTATCAATTGCTTATAATACGTAGCTTTATTGTCAGTGTCAAGAATTCCTTAGGAAATAACTACTTTTCAGGGATGTCTTCCAGGTATAATGGGCTTTTGACTTTCGAGTCTGTTGCAAGATCCTACCTCTTCACTTTATTGGGGATGGGATTTATTATTGCTGCCTATGTGACCTATCCCCTGGTTCTTTGGCACTGCCTTAGAATTATTTGTAACCCTCAGGTGGTCTCGGTCTTGGCATAGAAGGAAGAACAACTGATTAGAACAACTATGTCACCTTAGCTGACATAGTACAATCAGTCATAACAATAGCATCAAACATACCCTGGAAAGTGACGAACTGTGTTAACTATTAATTTCTCACCTTTAAGTGTATGAACAAGATTTGTAGTTTTATAACAAAATCTAAATCAAACCAGAAGTTTCATCCAGTAAATATTCTCTCAATAGAGTGACTTTACCATCAGGGGAAATAATTTAAAAGGGGTAAGAGGAGAAAATGGAAGAGAAACAGATTAGAAGCAAAGCTGAAGGACAAAAGAAGATTCCATGAGCTTTGGGAAACTGGTGTGAAAACAGAAGGAAAAGGAAGAAACAGAAACAAGAACAGAACAAGAGGCCAACAACAACAAAACACTACAATGATTACACTGATACAAAAACAAGAATGAACAAAAACAAAAAATGTCCAGAGTGGGTCCCTGCTGTCACCAGTGGATAAAGGGTGCCAGAGCCCAGATCATGTCGGTTGATCCCAGCAAGCCTACAAGAGAATGACTGCAGGGTGACGGGTAAACCCAGAAAGCCGTGCTTTCAACTCCACAGAAGTTCAGGCTGACCCGGGTTTCAGGCTGTGAGGGTGGGGCCTGAGTTAACACTCGGGGTGCCTCCTGCCAGCCTGAACTCCACTCCCTGACCCCCAGGTTCTCCCACAGCTTCACCCTGACACTGGAGTCACTAGAAGGAGCGAACCACTAGATGGCTGCTCTGAGTCCCGGGTTCAGCTCGGAATCGCTCTAACCACTGCAGTCCATGGTGTCTGCTGTTCCGTTCCACCGGTGCATTTCTCTGTGGAGTCCTCTGGAGTCACCTGGAGTGACTGTGCCTCTAGGTTTGAGCTGCTGCTTTCACCACTAGCTGGAATTCCGGGTCAAGTGCCGTTTGCCACCTCCCTCCTCTGTTTGACCTCCACCTCTTCACTACCCCCATGAGCTCCAGTTCTCCTTTCAGACCCTTGATCCTTCTCTTCCTTGAGCTGTTATATTCCAACATCCTAATTCCACATCTCAGAGAGGCTGATTTGTTGCTACTCACCACTCTGCCTTCTTCTTGGAAGTTCTTTCTCCCCCCCTCCTCTGTCTATAAGATCTCCTCCATGTCGCTGAGTGTAAGGCAGGAGCAAGTGTGAGCAGAACAGAAGACCAGGGCCAGTTGGAGGCCACACGTGCCCTGGGACACTTGGAGGTGGAGGAAGGCCGGAGAGGAGACCAATCACAGCATTCGGCCTGCCTGGCTCCTGGCAACCGTTGGCTATCTGCGCGGCATCCCTTCAGCTACCATCAGCAGCCTTTCTGTGGACCCCCGTGTGTAAAGACAATCTCTGCACCAAGACTCCTTCCCCAAGGCTGCTCACACAACGTGCAGGCGATGCATTTATAGAGCAACCCCTGAGGGCAAGAGAGCCCCCAAATAATGTTTGAGGTGCTTAGCGCAATAGAAGGAGGATGGGCGACCCCAGTCCTTGCCTGTGGGGTACATGTGTAGGTGTAACCTCCTACTGGCCAGGTGGCAGCAAGTCTGAGCTGCATTAGTTGCTCCAAGTTTTGCACTTTAAAGAGAAAGTAACTCATTTTTTAACCTACATCTACAAGACTAATTTAGCAAATTAATTTTTCCTTGTAATAAGTATTTAAAATACATTAGCTGTTGTCACTGGTGATTTCCGCCTTGTTCTTCATTTCTGTCTTTCAGGGCTGGAGAGGAAAGACTATTGGATTCAAAACATATTTTCCCACTGCACCCCTTTTAAAATTTCAAAATGAACTTTCCTTCTTGCTCATGGAAGCACCCCAAGTTTATATCAGTCTCTCCCTTGTAACAGTTTTAAGTCATAGCGGAGCATTTTCAGAAATCAATTAAGTAGACTAATACTTTGCTGGAGGAAGGAAATATGCTGAGGGGGACTTAATTTACCATGCATCACAAAATTTTCTAAGTAAATTATTTTTGAGTCAACTCGGCCCTTCTCTTAGCTGTGACAGGGGCACATTTGAGTTTGATTTAAAAAATCCTAATCTATCACTGTCACCATTCCTGTCGTAATTTAAGGCTTCAGTGGTTTGTGGTAGATAACAGTTGTTACACTTCCTGCAGGCTAAGAAGGCACTGATGAAGTGGTGCATTAACAATCACAAAGCAAACAAAGGGAGAAAAGCTAAGCCTGCATGTAAGGCTGTGTCAGGCTAGCATCCCTGGGGGAGACAGACTGAGGACAGGAGAAGGACCCTTGCTGCCTCCTGACAGTGGGTCTTGGTTCTTCCATCCTGCACTTCCCTCCTGCGCATCCACACGAGACCTGCGGAGCACAGACAGGTGTCCCTGGCAACAGCCCTGCCCTCGGGTACTTGGGCTCTTGTGCAGAACAGGTCACAGCAGGCTGCCCAGGTACTAAGGTAGCAGTGAATGAGAGGAGTCCACGTAGTCCCAAGGCACTGTGAACCTGTTAGCTGGCATCCTACAAAGAATTGCCATTCACTGACCCTCTGCCAATGTGAGGTCAGACCCTGGCTGGAGGTATGAGCTTGCTCTTAGGAACTTACTGCACTACTTGGTCTTGACAAACCTCAATGCTTTCATCGCTAAAGTGGGGTGACAGTGGCACCTTCACTGTGGAATTGTAAGGCCTTTGCATGATGATACACTTCAGTGTCCTGCCTAGCAACCAGTGAGGGTTAATCGGGGCTATCTTTTCTGTTCTGTGATGACCAGGCTGAGGGCACAGGTGGCTGGGTCAGTGGAGGGAAGGCATCTTTGACCTTCCGGGTTTCTGCAAAGGATTCTGTAGATCCAGTGGGCTATAAACAACAGACATGTTTCTCATGGCCCTGAAGTCTGAAAATTCCAAGATCAAGGTGTGATCTGGATGTGGAGTCTCCCAGAGACCCATGTGTTAGAGAGATGTTCCCCAGGGTGGTGCTGCTGGGAGATGACGCAGCTGTTAGGAGCTGAGGCCGAGTGGGAAGTCCTAGGTCACTGAGGGCATCACTAAGGGGAGCAGGACACCAGCCCTCTCCTTGTTCCCATATTTGCCTCCTGGTCTGAGGATATTTCCTCTGCCACACATTCCCACCATGAGGGGCTGCCCGTCCGCATACCCAAAGCATAGTGACCAGTTGATTATGAACCGGAGCCACTAAACCACTGGGGGTGAGGTACTGCAGGTAAAATCCACAGCCTTTGCAGTCCCAGCCCTTTTAAATTTTTTGTTTTTGAGACAGAATCTCACTAAGTCTCTAAATTGCCCAAGCTGAACCTGTCTTGTGGTCATCCTGCCTTAGGCCCAGTCATTTTTAAAGCTGGCAATCTCAGGTATTTTGCTGAAGAGGTGAGAAAGTAGGACACTTGGTGCCAGGTGAAGGCCTTGTCCTTGTAGATAGCACCTTTTGAGTTGCACACTTGAGTGGCCGGAGGGAGGACACACCCCCTCAGGCCTCCCCCTATAAGTTGCTGACCTGTCTGAAGGTGGAATCTTTGTGACCTGATCACCTCTTGCTTGTGTCATCACTTTAGGGGTGTGGACTGCAACACTGCCTGCCGGAATGGGCGAGCGTAATTATTCAGACCATAACAATGAGTCACCACCACTGCAGTGCTGGGGAAGACTTGTCCCTGTCCTCCACCCTCCTGTCCTTGAACCCTTGGCAGTGGTCAAGGCAGACATCCGGATGGGATGATTGCAAAGCCACCCCCACCGGGAGGATAAGCCCCTTGCACCAAGGGGCCTCCAGGGTCCAGCCCCCGGCGCTTCAGGGCGGTTCCCATGTCAGCAGTCACTACAGCCTGCAGAAGGAAGCTGCTATTGGCCTTGCTCTCTGTGGAGCTGGAAGTCTGTTTCAGACCCCCTGAGACCTTGAAACCCATCTGGAAGCTTATTTGTTTGCAAAAGGCAACACTTTTGTTGGCCTGCCTTCAGGCCTGAGGCCCCTGTTCCCTCAATTCTTTTTTCATGGAGCAGGAGGATACTGTGCTCTGAGAGGAGCATGCATTCATGGGACAGGAGCCTTAGGCAAGGATTTAAGTGGCTAAGTGCCCAGCCCAGGGCCTTCCTTTCCATCTCTCCTGTATCACTGCTACTCCTTCTGCATCTCCTGCTGATGAAGCCTGTGGAATCTGCTAGCTGTAGGTATAGCACCAGTGTGTGCCGTATTCTCTTTGTGGTCTCTGTGTTACAACTCTCATCGTAACATGAGAGCAACCATCAATAATATGTGAGTGTGGGTTTTTCCCAGTAAAACTTTATAATAGGTATTAGGGTCAATATCTAGATGTCCTCCAAGGGCCTCCTGAGCTTATAGGTGGAGCCATTGGAAGGTGATTGAAATATAGGGTTGCTACAGCTAATATAATGTTAGAAGGTGGGGCCTGGTCAGAAGAGGTGGTCACTGGGTTTGTGTCTGTCTCCTTCCCTGGTTCAACCCTACTTTCCCTGTTTTCTGACCACCATGAAGTAAATAGCTTTCCTCCATGGCAGGCCCTCTGCCATCCTGCTTCTGACCTGGAAGCAGCAAACTATGGGCTGAAATACCTAAAAAGCACAAACCAAAATAAAATCTTTCCTCCTTACTAATTTTGTCAGTTCAAATATTAAGTCCCAGTGATGAGAAACTATGACAATAGGTAATGGGACAAATTTAGCCCCCAGATCCTAGTTTACTGACTTTATCCTAGTTGTGTGGAGCTACAGTGCCTGACTTACAACAATTGCAAAGATATTTGTGTTTTATTTTGACTTCCAGAACCAAAGACTTTTACACCCATAACCTAACTCATTTTCACAAATATCCCATTTTCAAGAGGAATAAAGTAGGGGCACTGGTTACAGACGGCAGCACTTTCTGCTCGGATGGAAGAAGGACAGAAGGAGCTGGAGTTGCCCAAGAGCTGTTTCCACCCACAGCCCTGTGTGTGGTCTTGAGGATTCCCCTTCTTCTGCCATCCTGGGGCTCCCTTCTGTCCTAATATTCTAGATCAGTCTCTCAGGAAAAGAGCTACAATTGGATCAGCTTTAGTGCATTCTAATTCTTTTGATAGTGCACTGAAGAAAATGAAGCTTCATTGTAAGGGGGAAGATCCTTTAATTAAATTGCTGGAAATTACAAGGATTGAGTGATTGAAACCAGGAGAGGGTGAGTCGCTCTCTGTGAATTAAGATGCTGCTCTGCTCTCTCCCTGCTCCTCATGACCACTAACACTAAGGGTCCAAACCCCCAGCAAGCCATTCCATGGAGGGTTTTTCCTCCACAGAGAGGCTGCTCCTTGCTGGTCCTCCTACCCCTCTACACTGACACCCTCTCTTATGCTACTAACTGATGGAAATCGCATGATGGGCCATCTTAATTAAGTTGTACAATCTTTCTTCAGCTTGCAAAGGCAATAAATGCTCTCTGCCCCTGTGAAGAGTGGGGTTCTGTTTGGTTCAGCTATCCTTCCTGGAGAGGCTGGGAAATGTTCTCCCGAAATTCAGGCTCTGAGAGGCGCATCCTGAGCTCTGTCAATTTGGCCCATCTCCACCCCAGAAGAACCAATATGGGGCAGGTTTCATGCTCCTCCCATGTGTCTGGTATCATGGGCCAAGCTGCTAGAATGGGGCAGAGCCAGGTGCTCAGACAGGAGAGAAAACCAGTCCCTTCCATCCACTGGTGGAGCTGATCTCAGGCTGCAGGAGCCAAGCTATGATCAGTAAGATGGAAAGGAACCTGTGAGCAGTGACACACTGAGGACAGTACCTGATGCTGCCCCTTCCTGGTCAGCCCAGCTCAGCCCAGCTTTTTGAGCACCCAGGGGAGCCATCTGTTTGTTCACTGCCTCTCCAGAAGTACTCCATGTGGTCCTGAGGCAACCACTTCTCCTCAGTGGACATGTGGATTTGACCAACCTTGTATGCTCCGCATGCACTTCCCCAATGCCCAGGCTGCATGTGTGTGATCCATCGTAGCATTCATCGACAGGGAGAGGCATGAATCCACTACTTTATCTTGTGCCACACTAGAAGCTGGCTGTAATCCATCACGCCACACCACATATTGTACACACACACACACACACAAAATGTTCACCTCACTCCCTGTTATGTCCTAAATCTAGAATATTCCCTGAAAGTCTGATGTGCTCTCAGGTAAGGTTTTTGCAAGGTGATTGTATGATAGGTGTGCCACCCTCATCGGTGGGCTGATCCATTGATGAGTTCATGACTGAATGTGTTGTGAGGAGGTGGGGGCCTTGTTTAAAGAGGTGTGTACCTGGGGGTGTGACCTGGAAGGGTGTGTGCTGGTCTCACCCTCCTCTTCCCATCTCTCTCTCTCTGTTTACTGGCAGTCACGAAGTGAGCAACTTTGCTCTGCCTACTTTCCACACATCTCTGACATGTTGTTTCTCTCTTGCAGCCAGCTTACCATGGACAAACCCACTAAAACTGTGAGGCAAGTAAACCTTTCTTTCTTTAAGGTTTAGGTGGCAAGTATTTTGTATCAACAAAGGGAAAGCTGATTATTACACTCTCCCACTACACATACGACATACATAAAACATACCACACATACATCACGTGCTTGCACATATAAAAAATCCATATAGACCTCACATAAGAAATACCACACCAAACACCTACATGAAAACACCTATGAGAGAGGTGGAGGTTGCCTGGGGTGAGTTCCGGTGACCTGGGGAGAGTTGGAGATCTACATGCTGGCTTTTGAGTTCCTGGGGAGCTACTGGAATGCTGGACTGGGTCCATTAGATTTCGGGGCCTCAGTCAGCCATGCTCCATGGCCTTGTTTCAGTCCAGGAGGCACAAAACTTGCTCGAGAACTCTGCGCTCAATTGGGTTGGCCTGGGAATGGCTTGAGGCCAGCACTGCCGGCTGCACAGTTCATATCCACACCCCTAGGACAGGGGATTGTACCCCAGGGACTCTGCCGGCCCCAGCTCTCGATGCCCAGCTTCTGTGTCTCAATTAAGAAAGCCAAGAATTAGCAGAGAGGTGGAGATTGCCTGAGGTGAGTGCCGGTGACCTGGGGAAAGTTGGAGACCTACATTCTGGTTTTTGAGATCCTGGGGAGCTAACAGGATGCTGGACTGGGTTCAGCAGATTTCAGGGCATCAGTCAACCACCCTCAGTGGCCTTATTTCAGTCCAAGAACCAGGAACCTTGCTCGAGGACTCTGGGCTCAATTGGGCTGTCCTGGAGACAGCTTAGGAACAGCACTGCCAGCTGCTGAGTTCATATCCACACCCCTAGGACAGAGGATTGTGCCCTGGGGGTTTCTCTGGCCCCAGTTCTCCACACCCTGCTTCCACCTCTAAATTTAGGGGGCCAAGTACCTGGAGAGAAGCTGAGACTGCTCCAGTAGCTGAGGGTGCACGAGGTTTGCAACACACACAGAGGAAGCTTTGGAACACCACTCAAACCAAGGAAATAAAGAAAAATGACAAAAGGAAAGACCAAAAGGCAGGCTCAAATCACCAGCCCATCCTAAGAAAGCCTGGGAGCCATGTACATAGAAGAAAATAGAAGCCATACACCTGAAATGACTGAAATGATATTAACTGAAATAAAGAAGCAACTAGAGGAAACTATGGAGAAATTCAAATTAGAAATAATTGCCCAGGTAAAAGATGAAATGATAAAAACAGTGAAAGAAATAGTGAACACATCTAGTGAAGACACAGCTAAAAAATTAGAGGAACAAAGCAAACAGATAGAATCCCTAAATGAACACTATAAGAAACAAACAGAATGCATAAAGCAGATTCAAAGAGATATACAGGAAATCAAAAATTCTACTGAAAGCTGTAAAAACCACCTCAATGAAAGTGAAGATAGAATTTCAGACCTAGAAGATAAGATTGCAGCTAGTGAACAGGAAAGGAAAGATCTTTTAAAAATAACAAAGAATCAGAAATAGCAATTCAACAGCTGCAAGACGATGCAAAGAAAAATAACATAAGATTAATAGGGATAAATGAAAAAGAAGGGAACAGCCAAAATGATATCAAGAGGATATTTACAGAAGTAATAGCTGAAAACTTCCCAAACATGAGAATGGAAACTGACATTTGGATTAGTGAAGCATATAGAACTCCAAATAGCCATAACTAAAATAAAACTACATCCAGACACATAATAATCACCATCACAGAGACCCACCATAAGAACAAAATAGTAAAAGCTGTTAGAGAGAAAGACAGATCACCTATAAAGGAAAACCTATCAGAATCAAAGCAGACTTCTCAACACAAACAATGAAGTCAAGAAGAGCATGGAGTGAAGTATTTCAGATCCTAAAAGAAAACCACTTCCAACCCAGACTGATGTACCCTGCAAAACTGTCCTTCAAAATGGATGGAGAAATAACATACTTCCATGACAAAGAACAGCCGAAAAATTTCATGACCACAAAACCAACCCTGCAAGGAATACTGAAAGACATTAGAGATACACATAGGATAAACCCACCAAGCAAAGCAGACAATTAAATAGAATAGAAAGCTAAAGATACAACAACAGAAAGATAACATGTCAACAATAAGCCAATATATAACAGTTATAACCATTATGAGGCCATTAATGTAAATGGCCTCAACTCACCAATCAAAAGAAACAGACTGGCAGAATGGATCAAGAAACAACATCCAACCATATGCTGTCTACTAGAAACCCATCTTACACAAAAGGAAACCCATAGATTAAAAGTCAAAGGATGGAAAATAGTACTTCACGCAATAGGAAACAAACAAACAAACAAACAAAAAAGCGGGCGTAGCAATCCTGTTTGCAGACAATGTGAACATCAAACCAAGAATGATCCAAAGAGATAAAGAAGGTCACTACATACTAGTTAGGGGAAAACTTCAAGAGATATAGATAACAATCTTAAACATATATGCACCAAATTCAGGAGCACCCAGCTATACAAAGCAAATATTGATGGAAATGAAAAGTCAAATAAACAATAACACAATCATAACAGGAGATTTTTAACATGCCATTAACACAGAGGGACAGATCAACTAGACAGAAAATTAGCAAAGAAATAACAGAAGTGAATCATACCTGTGAACAAATGGAATTGATAGAGGTATATAGAGTTTTCCATCCAACAACATCAGAATATACATTCTTTTCAACAGTACATGGTACATTCTCTAAAATAGACCATATACTATCCCACAGAACATATTTAAGTAAATGCAAAAGAATTGAAATTATCCCATGCATGCTATCGGATCATAGTGCCATGAAATTAGAAATTAATGATAAAAGCAACTGCAAAAACCTCACAAACACATGGAAACTGAGTAATACACTCTTGAGCAATCAGTGGGTCACAGAGGAAATTAAAGAAAAAATTAAACAATATCTACAAGCAAATGAAAATACAAACACAACTTACTGGAATTTGTGGGATGCAATGAAGCAGTCCTCAGAGGAAAATTTATTGCACTGAGTTCCCACACCAGGAAGACAGAACGAACACAGATAAACAACCTGATGCTACAACTCAAACATCTAGAAAAAGAAGAGCAAGCCAAGCCCAAAGCCAAAAGAATGAAGGAAATTATAAAGATTAGAGCAGAAATTAATGCAATAGAGACTAAGAAAACAGTACAAAGGATCAATGAATCAAAGAGTTGGTTCTTTGAAAGAATAAATAAAATTGATAAGCCCCTGGCCAACCTTATTTAAAAAAGGGAAAAAAACTCAAATTCATGCAATAAGGAATGAAAAAGGTGAAATTACCACAGACTCTGTGGAAATACAGAAGATCATCAACACCTATTTCTAAAACCTCTACTCTCATAGGTTCGATAACACTGAAGAAATAGACAGATTCCTAGATACATATGAACTACAAAAGCTGGATCAGGAAGATGTAAAACTGCTGAATAACCCAATTTCTATTAATGAAATTGAAAATGTAATTAAGACCTTGCCAACAAAGAAGAGCCCAGGCCCAGATGGATTCACTGCAGAATTCTACAAGAAATACAAAGAAAACTTAATGCCGACACTCCTCAAACTCTTCAATGAAATTGAAAGGGAAGCAATTCTT
>PVJX010006275.1:0-78862 GCA_004027295.1 Dolichotis patagonum
CATGTATATTTGCATGGGTAAGATGGATGACCATATTGCTGTTTTTGTCAGATTGTGGAGCAGAACTGTTAACAGTCTCACTGTTTGAATGTCTACTTTACATGTTTTAACTTTGTAAATTGAACAACTATTTCCAAGAAGTCAGTATGTAATTTGTCAAGCAATAATTTCTTAGTTTTTTTTGTTGTTGTTCTTTTCCCTTTTTCCTTGGAATACTGTATTGTTGCTACCCTTTATTCTGTTTCATTTTGTTTTGTTTTTTTCTCTTTAAATAAAATTATTTTTAAAAAATTTATGCTTTCTTATGTCCCATGCTGTTCAGTTTTGTTGTGCTTCATTTTACTCCCTTTAAAGAAAAAAAAGTCTCCTGCCATTTCCAACATCCCCTCTTGGGGATTTAGCTCAGTGGTGTAAGTGCCTGCCTGGCATGTGCGAGGTCATGAGTTCGATCCCCTGTACAAAAAAAAAAAAAAAAAAATCCAACATCCCATCTCTATGAAGCACACTTTTCGGACAGTGACCAAAACAAGATTACAGAGTAGGCTGGGCATACACAACACACTAAAGTGTCACTGTCTCCCCATACTGTCTAGTTGCAATAAACATAGACTAGGGCTTTCATTGATCTAGCTCTATGGAGAATGTATTATTATTTCATTATATATTACAGTATAATAATAATAGAAATAAAGTGCACAATGAATCAAATCACCTTGAAATCACCTCCATCTCCATCCATAGAAAAAACTGCTTTCCACAAAACCAGACTCTGGTGCCAAAAAGGTTGAGGACCACTGGATTACACTAGGACAACTTCTTCATTTTGATACTATACTATGATACTGTACTACGCCCTTGATGATGAATTGTTTGGAGCTTTCGGTGATAACAAATAGTCTGCTGCAGCATGTGTGGGTTGCCACCCTGTAGCATGCCATGTGGTGCAGTGGAGAAGCGTGAGATTTCCCAATACATTTTTTCCCAATATATGATTCATAACCTCCTATGAATCTATAATTATGTCAGCATAGAAAAGATAACAGAAAAAAAGATAACAGAGAAAGAGAGAGAGAAGGGGGGCAGACAGGGAAGGGAAAAGAGATAGAATTAGGATGGGAATTGAAAATGGGACAAGCTGAATCATTAGAGCACTGGCCAGCACCTCTATCATCAGAATTCTCTGAATTTGTTCTCAAGGCCCTCTCGTAAGTGCCAGATCTAACAATTAATGGTGCCCCATTTACCTAGGCACTTTGTCCGAAACCTAGGAATTTTTCCCAACTATATTCTCTCTGTCCTTCTGACACACACACACACACACACACACCTCAAAACAATCGTGGGTTTCTATCAATTCTACCATCTCAAATCCAATGCAAAAGATTAGCGTTTTTCATAGTCTTAGCATCCCCCTGCTATGTAGCTTCTGTAATGCCTCCAGCCCTGTCTTTCCTACACATATAGCTGATCATGTCATTCTCTTACATAAAACTGTTCAGCAGTTCCCTCCTGCCTTCAGGGAGCACAGAATTTCAGGTCTACAGTGATCCAACTCCTACCTTCACCTGTGTTGCAGCCCCATTAAAACATGAGTAGTTCCTCAAAAGGCCTCTATTTACTCGTGTCAGCCTCCACATATGCTCCATTCTGTGCCTGAAACAGCTTCATCTACCCATGCGCTCAGAGCAGACACACTCATTCTGAAAGTCCCTGAGTGCCTCCTCCGACACACGTGGACAGTAAACTGTCTTCTGCGCAATGTCAAACCTCAATCATGGCCTTTCTCAATTTCGCTGTACTTTCTACATATTGCTCTTGCCACTAGACTATGAGGGCAAAGATCCTGGTGGGTGCACTCTCGTGTTCTAAGAGCCAAGAAGTGGCTCAATAATTTTTAGAAAAATAACTGAATCGCCAGGCATGGTGGTACACTCCTGTAATCCTAGCACTTGAGAGGCTGAGGCAGGAGAATAGTTTGCAAGTTCGACATCAGCCTGGGCTACAAAGTGAGCCCAAGGACAGCCTGAACCGCATAGCAAGACCCTGTCTCAAAAAAACAAAGACAAAAAAAAAAAAAAAAGAAAGAAAGAAAAAGAAAAATAACTGAACTGATGCTCTAGAAAGTCATGAATTTTCACTTTTTCATCATTTTCATATTAATAGTTTTATCTGTTTGCTCCAAATTAATAGTTCAAGTGCTTGCCATGGAAGTATTTCTGAGTGAACGAACAAATGAATTAACAAATAAGACCTTACCTGGTGAGAAGGCTGGGACCCTGGTGTGTAAGGAGACATGTCTGTAGAGCAGGAGGCAGCTCCTACAACAACCCGGGGGGAAGGAAAAGTGGGGCACGGTTGGCCCATGATGGCAGAATCTTGGGCATGAAAAAGTCGATCTCTCAGCTGTTGAACTAGTGGCTGTGAGAGTTGTAATAAAGAAGTGCTATGTTAAATTAAAACAAGAAAACATCTTCTCAAGACTGGCCTGTTTCAGCAGTCAAAGTTTCTTTCTTTTTCTTTTCTTTTGATTTATTTTATTTATTTATTTATTTATTTATTTATTTGTGAGACAGGGTCTTGCTGTGTAGTTCAGGCTGACCTGGAACTCACTATGTGGCCTAGACTGGCCTTGAATTCACAGCCATGAGAACGCAGGCATGTGCCGCCATGTCCGGCCAGCAGTCAAACTTCTAGTGATTCTCTATACTTCAAATGACTCAAAAGTTCCCAAGTCTCTGCCAAACACTTGCATATTTCCCTCTTGGCTATGCTTTCTATCTGGAATGTCTTACACAGGCTAGGTAGCCATTTCTATTAAAGATCCAGTTCAAATGTTTTAACCAATGGAAAACCATCCTTGACTTCTCCAGACAAAATCAGCTCCTTCCCCAGAGTCCTACAGTGTTTTATTTTGTTATTGTTGTTTACAATAATGTATTCAATTGTTTACAATAATGTATTGTTGTTTACAATAATGTATTCAATACATGTTTACAAGCATGGTGGCAATTGCCTGTAATTCCAGCACTTAGGAGGCTGAGGCAGGAGGATCCTGACAAGTTGGAGACCAGCCAACAAAGTGAGTGCTAGGCTAGGCTGAACTGCATAGTGAGAGACTGTACCAAAAAAAAAAAAAAAATGCAACTATAGTTCCACCTCATGGTAACAAAAACAAATTGGTTACAAGAGTATTAAAATACATAATAATGATAACTCAGTGCAAAATTTACAAGACCTATAACAGAAAGCTAGAAAACATTACAGAATAACTAAAAATTTCAAGAAACATTTTAAGGTGAAACACTTGAAGATAACAGTTTTCCATGAAAATTCAAAAGACATGAAATCATTAAAACAATTCTGAAAGGAAAGAAAAACTTTAGAAGGCTAACATGACATTATTTCCAAAATTAATACACATTTATTTACTCTTCCAGTTTCTCACACTAGGGAAACAATCCAAGGCTTTCACATGAGTCTGATTTATTTCATTTATGAGTATGATCTTGAGTTGCATCCATTTACCTATAAAAGTCTGCAGCTTATCCTTCATTATGGCTGAATAATACTCTGTTGTATTGAAAAAAAAAGCCGTATCTTTTTAATCCATTCCTTGGTTCATGGGAATCTGAGCTTTTTCCAAGATTTTTCTATTACAAATTGCGCTGCTATAAACATGTGTGCCCATATATCACTGTGGTGTGATGTTTTTAATTCTTCTAGGAAAATACCCAAAAGGGGAATAGCTGGGTCAAATGGGACCTCCAATCCTACATTTTGAGGAATCTCCACACTGATTTCCACAGTGATTGTACCAGTCTACACTCCCACCAACAGTAGAGAGGGTTCCTTTTTCCCCACACTCAGCCCCACCAGCATCAGTTACGGGTTGATTTCTTGATACTAGCCATTCTTTCTGGGGTAAGATGGACTCTCAGTGTTGTTTTAATTTGTGTCTCTTAAATAACCAATGATATTCAACATTTATTCATGCATTTGCTTACTGTTTTTTTTTTTTTTTTTTTTTTTTTTTTTTTTTGGTACCGGGGATCGAACTCATGACCTCGCACTTGCAAAGCAGGCACTTAAGCCACTGAGCTAAATCCCCAGCCCTGTTTGTATTTCTTCACGTGAGGAGAGTGTGTTCATCTCAGATGCCCGTTTTTGGGCTGGATCTCTAAATCTGGGAGGTCTGATTCTTTTTTTAGTTCTTTATGTGTTCTTGATAGTAATCTTGTCTGAGGAACAGATGGAAAACCTTTCTTCCCACATAGTGGGTTGTCTCTTCACTCTCTTGGTGGTTTCTCCTGATGTGCAAAACCTTTTTAATAAGATGAGATCCCACTTGATACTGTGATAGTTCCTGTGCAATTGGAGTTGTAGTCATAAAGTCTTTGCCTACACCAATATCTTCAAGAGTTTTATCGATTCTATCTTCTAGAAGATTTCATGTTTCTGTTTCAATATTTAGATCTATGACCCGTTTCAACTTTAGTGCATGTTGAAAAGTATGGGCCCAATTTTAATCTTCAGCTTGTGCAGTGCCAGTTTTTCTGGCACCATTTATTAAAGAGGCTATCTTTCTTCCAGTGAATGTGTTTGGAACCTTTGTCCAAGACAAAATAGCTTAGTTTTTCTGTTATTCTTGCATATTCCAATCTGTTTCATTGATCCTTGGGTCTGTTTTTTGACCAGTATCACAGTATTTTTTTTATCACAGTAGCTTTATAGTATAATTTCAAACCAGATATTATGATGTCCTCTATGTTACCTCTGTTACCCAGAATTGCCTTTCTATTCTAGATTTCTTCTGGTTCCAAATGAATTTAAGGATTTCTTTCTCTAATTCTGTGAAGTGTGCTGTTGGAATTTTCATCAGAATTGCATTAAATCTGTAGAACAGTTTTGGAAATAGAGCCATTTTCACTATATTGGTTCTTCCTACCCAAGAGCAAGGGATGTCTTTCCATTTTCTGATATCCTCTTTAATCTATTTCAGAGTATTGTAGTTTTCAATGTAGGGGTCTTTTATATACTTCATTAGATTAATTCCTTGGTACTTTTTTTGGATGCTAATGTGAAAATTGTTATTTCTCTAATTTCTCTCTCAGTGAGTTTGTTATTCATGTAAAGGAAGGTTATTGTTTTTTGAGTGTTGATTTTGTAACCAGCTATGCTGCTGACTTTACTTATTAAACCTAGCAGGTTTAGCACTCAGGAGGCTGAGACAGGAGGATTACTGCAAGTTTGAGGCCAACCAGGGCTACGAAGTGAGTGCAAGGCCAGCCTGAACTACATAGTAAAACCCTGTCTCAGAAAGAAAAAAATCTAGCAGTCTTTTAGTGGAGTTTTTGGGGTCATATATATAGAATGTTATCTGCAAGTAATAATAATTTAACTTCTTCCTTTCCTATCTTTATTTCTTTTATTTCTTTCTCTTATCTAACTGCTCCAGCTAAAAATTCCCTGGACTATGTTGAGTTAGAGTGGAGACAATGGACATCCTTGTCTTGTTCTTGATTTTACAGAGAAAATTTACAGTTTTTGTCCATTTAGTATGATGCTGGCTGTTGGTTTCTCATAGATTTATCAGATTGAGATAAAGATCATCTATTCCAATTTTCTGTATGGTTTTTACTGTGAATGGGTGCTGGACTTTATAAAAAGCTTTTTCTGCATCTACTGAGATGATCACATGATTTTTGCCCTTGGCTCTATTAATACAGTATATTACATTCATTATGTATGTTGAACCATACTTGCATCCCTGGGATAAATCCCACTTGGTCATGTTATATGATCTTAACAATTTGCTATATTCTGCTTGCCGTTCGTTATCTTATTGAGCATTTTTGCATCTATGTACATTAGGGAAATTGGTCTGTAATTCTCTTTCTTAGCTGGGTCTTTCTCTGGATTTGGTATCAAGGTAATGTCTGCTTCCAAGAATGAATTTAGGAGTGTTGCCTCTCTTTCAATTTTGCTGAAGAGTTTAAAAAGTAGTGGTATTAGTTCTCTAAATTTCTTGTAGAATTCAGCAGTGAATCTGTTAGGGTCTGGGCTTTTCTTTGTTGGTAAGTGTTTTAGATTTTTTTCTTTTTTGGTAAGTTTTTAATTACATTTTCAATTTCATTGATATTGTTTATTTAGGATATTAATGTCTTCTTGATTCAGCTTTGGTAATTCATCTGTCTGTTTCTTCTGCATTTTCTACCTTATTAGAATACAAGTTCTCAAAGTAGGTACAGATGATCTTCTAGATTTCTGCAAGGTCCATTGTAAGTTCACCCTTTTCACTCCTAATTGTGTAGATTTGAGTCTTTTCTTTCCTTTTTTTTGACAAGATTGGCTAAGAGTTTGTCAATTTCATTTTTCAAAGAACCACTGATTCACTGATTCTTTGTATTTTTTTAGTCTCCAATGCATTAATTTCTGCTCTGATCTTTATATAATTTCCTCCCTCATACAAGCTTTAGGTTTGGCCTTTTCTTCTTTTTCTAGAAACTTAAGGTTTATCCTTGCTCTGTTTTCCTATATGAGCATTCACTGCTATTAATTTCCCACTTAGAACTGCTTTCATTGTGTCCCTTAAGTTTCAGTTTATTGTATTGTCATTATCATTTAATTGTAGAAACTGTCTATTTCCTTCTTGAATTTCATCTGTGACCCACTGGTTGTTGAGGAGGGTGTTATTTAATTTCCACATATTTATGAAGTTCTTGTGGTTTATTATGCCATTGATTTCCAATTTCACTGCACTATGGTCTGATAATATACATGGGATAATTTCAGCTCCCCTGCATTTACTAAAGCATGTTCTATGAGCAATTATGTGGTCTATTTTGGAGAACATCTCATGTGCAGCTGAGAACATGTTGTGGGGTAGAATAGTCTGCAGACATCTACTAAGTTCATTTGTTCAAAAGTTTGGTTCAGTTCTAATACTTTATTATGGATTTTTTCTGTCTAGTTTATATGTCTACTCATTACAGTGGGGTATTGTGGTCCCCTACTATAATTATATTAGTCTTATTTGATTTTTCATGCCCATAATATTTGTTTTATATAGTTGGGTATGCTGGTATTTGGTGCATAGATATTTATGACTGTTCTCTATTCCTCTTGGATTGTTTCCTTTACAAGGATTTACAGACCTTCTTTGTCTCTCTTAATCAGTTTTGGCTTTAACTTCATTTTGTCTGCAAATAGAACAGGTATTCCTGCTTTTTTCTGGGTTCCTGTCACATGAAGTATTGTTTTCCATTCTTTGACTTTCAGTCTATGAATTTTTTAGTTAAATGTGTTTCTTGTATGCAACACACTATTGAATCTGGTTTCTTCATCCATTCTGCCAGTCTGTGTCTTTTAATTGGTGAATTGAGACCATTAACGTTGACAGTTATAACTGATATGCATTGACTTATCCTTGTCATGTTATTTTCCTGTTGTTGGCGCCTCTTTCCATTTTTTTTCCTTCCTTCTTCTCTAATCTATTTGTTTGCCTTGCCTGGTGGATTCCTTCTGTAGGGGTTCATGAAATTGTAGTCCTTGTTATCCCTTTTTGAATGTCCTTTGAAACTTTTTGGAGTGCTGGTTTGGTGGTCATATATTTCCACAGTTGTTCTTCATGGAAGCATCTTACTTCTCCATTGATTTCCAAAGGTAGTTTTGTGGCATATGTTAATCCAGGTTGTTTTCCTTTAGAGCTTGAAATACGTCACTCCAGGCTCTCCTTGACTTGGAGGTTTGTGCTGAAAAGTCAGTCGTGATTCTGATGGGCTTTCCTTTATAGGCTTTTCCCTTAAAGCTTTTAATATTCTATTCTTGTATTGAATTTCTGGAATTTTTACTATGATATGCCTGGCTGTAGACTTTTGTTATTGTGACTAATTAATGACTGAATAAAATGGTTTGCTCTCTTGAATAGCCCCACTCACCTGATCACAGTCACTAGGTAGGAAGCTCATAGCGGTGGAAGTTGGTGTACTTGTTGGTGAGCTTACTGGTTGTGTTATGGCCTGGGCTCACCCTGCCAGAACCCTGCAGAAGCACCAAGCTTCTGTTCAAGACCATAACCTTCTCTATCAGGTCCTATAGAGATGACAATAAGAAGGTAGTCAGACTCTTCAAAGTACATCTTGCTCCTAAGACCAGGAAGTCCATTGGTATTACTACCTACTACTGGCAAAAGCAGCAGGTGATGATATACGAGCAGGACACAGAAAAGCTGAGCAGCCTTACCTCCTATGTGGCTAACACTGGGTGTGAATGGACCGCTGGATCTTAGATTCTTACAAATGTTTCTCTTCTTTTTGTTTTCTCTGCCTTTTCTGTTGGTACAATAGCAGCCACAGACTCTCTTATTTTGTTTCATGTGTGACTTTTACTTCCTTGTAAATCTGTGACCTCGACCTTCTCTGGTCACCCCCAGAGCACCCATTAGAGCTTAGATCCACAGAACTTTTCTCAGAAACTAATATAAAAAGGTAGGCACACAACTACCCAAATATAGAATAAACTTATATAACTAAACCTGAAATGGAAAAAATTGACAAAGGTTAGTACCCAAACACCTGCTGCTCAGGCTCTGCTGAGAGAAGAGGTAGTATTTTACTCTTAGGAGAAGATCCCAAACACTGAGGATCCTCTGTTCCTGCCTGACACCTTGACTCCAGCCTGTGGTCCGAAGACTCACCTCTAGTATCTCTGCACACCTGCACCACTAACCTCTCCCAAGAGGCTGCTATGGAGGAGCCCACGAGAAGAGGTACCTGCAAAGCTATAGGGGATGAGGCCTGGTGGCATCTTGCCCAGCCCTCTACCAGCTGCTCCACATTCCCTGAGCACACATAACAGATTCTGGCTTCAGAAGTTAGTGCCCTGCCGCCCTCCTGTGCCATGTGAGTTCCCAGCATGTCTGTAGAAAGATGCAGACTTCATTTCTGGTACAGCTTCCCTAAGCTGCTCCTCCTTTCCTAAATTAGAAATAGGTAGGGGACCATGAACTATGGGATAAGTAATAACAATGACTTTAAAACACACTGAGGCTAACCCTGCTCTACAATGAAGGATAAAGCTCCTTCACCAAAATGTGATGCAAAAAAGTAAACAGAGCAATACACAATCCCTACTGAGAGCAGACGCACACACTGCAGTCCTCTTCTCCCAGGTGAGCTGATTCTGGCCCTCACAGCACTACCTGGCCTCCTAGAGCTCAGGCTGCCCTTTGCCTCCATCTCGAGTGTCCATGACTCCATGCTAGAGTCACATTACTCCATCGCAAAGTCTAGGTCATACCTTCCACAGAGCTCAGCAAATTTTTCTGGCTCTGAGTATGTCAGGAACAAGGCCAGTGCCTCTCTCCAGTTCTTCAGACTGCAGGCACATACCAGTTCCTTCCAATTCTTCTGTACAACACAGGAGAGAAGCTGTAATGGGTCAAGAGGGAAAGAAGACCTCAGCTATCTATTTAGTAATGCAGTAGGAGTCACAGGGATGTGCTAAGAAAGTTGCTCATGAGCAGACCCCTTGTTAGACCACTGAGTAGGGCCCACAGGGAGGGAGGGTGATTAGAGTAAAAAGAGGGAGATGGCAGATTAATACTAGTCCCAAGGGTGGGGCTGTACCTACTAAGGTCCAAGTAATCCCCTCCCTACTCTTCTGCAAAATAGGCAGTTACCGAGAAGAATTTGGTTCTCCTCTTGGCAAAGTAACACTCCTTTGTCCACTTCAGCAGATCTGTGCCCCTAGCCTGAGCCAGAATGACAGTATCAGCAAAGTGCTCTTCCTTCAGACATAGCTCCACAGCAGGACCCAGTTCCCCCAGCAGCAGGACCTGGCTCAGGATTCCATTTGTGTCTGTGGGCAGAGGCAGTCCCTCTATATTAGCCTGCCCTCAGATCCTTGCTTCCTGTCCCTGAAGCCCCTCTATCTCTTGTATAATTCAGCCTTCCTGGCTCCAAACTAAACCTTCAAGTTTCATTCCTTGGCAATAAAACATGGAGGGGTGTCCCAGGGATAACCAGGTCCAGCAGTAACTATCTAAAGGCAGGACTCAAAACAGGGGCAGCAACTTGTAGTGATATCATGGGTATAGTATGTGCTTGCTCAGTAGAGGTAGGGTTACATGGAGACACAGGATAGGGAAAAATATCCTGGTAAAAGCCTTCAAGAAAGGACCCACTGATGAAAATCGAGAGCAAAAGAGAGCTTTAACTAGGGCAGACCACCACTATTAGAGATAGTGGGAGGCAGGCAGGAGAAGAAGTGAGACTGTCTCAAGTCCCAGAACTCTGGGACCACTGTTCCCAGGCAGATAATTTCTCTCACTACAAACCTTCTGTGATGGGGATCTCCCACAGAGTCATGTTCTGAGGGACAAGCTCATCACAGAACGCTGAGGATGAAGAGTCTTCCTCTGTTGTATGTTTGGAGGACTGCACAAGGAATGACAGATGTGACTATGTAGTAAATGATCCAGAATAGAGAAAGATAGCTTAGCATTTCTCCACCACCACCTCTCTACCGTCTGGCTATTAATGCATAAAACTAAAAGAATAACCAAGAAAGATTTGGGAAAGGTCCCAGTTCATGTTGCAGGCACAGTCCTACTTCAGACAAATTTTACTATCTCTAAAGCACAGACCCATGGCACTCTCGGACCCCAGGACAGCTGTGTCCTCCTTCTGAGCTCTTTTCTATAATCCCACAGTCCTCCCACCACCTGACCAGTCATTTCCCTCAATAAGTGCAGCGCATAGGTCACAGCAGCCCCAAAGTTTGCATACTCTATCTTACTCTGGCTTCAAGAGAGTTTGGGGTTTGAAGCCTTCTACAGAAGCTGAGCACTTACTGACAGGTAAGCCAAGAGCAGCAAGGCAGGCTGCCTGCACTATCCTGGGTCAGGCTGTCTGTGCTCTCACCATACGTGGCTACAGAAAGCCTGGCAGCCATCACTGTTGAGGGTGTCTCCCTGGGCCTGAGGGTTCTCCACCGACCCCAAGCCACTCTTCAGCTGTTTGGCCACCTGCAGGGAGAGACCTATGAATATCGCTGTCCCAGAAAAAGCTCAAATAAGCCTTATGCTCTCTTCCATCTCCACATGCCACCAACTACTTTCCAAGGAAAAGGCCCAACTCCAGGAGGTAAAATGCTTATATGTGCATTAGACCCAGGAAGAGGTGGTCTGAGATGGCTTCAAGAAGATTCTCTTAGGCCAGAGATTTAGCTCTACGGCATAAGCACCTGCCTGGCAAGCGCGATGTCATGAGTCCGATCCCCGGTACCAAAAAAAAAGAAGATTCTCTACAGCATGGTCCACATGTCAGATATGAAAAGCAGCTTACCTTCTTCTGAAGCTCATCTTTATTGTACCCTAATAGATTCAGGAATTTCATTCTGGAGTCTTCCTCTAAAATCACCTAAGAAACCAGAGAATACAGAGACGTCTCCATTAAACGACTGTAAGTGATCCTCTCCTGCACACATTGGAGTTCTGTACCAGTGTACCCTCACATATAGACCTGCATGCTATAAAAAGTGTCCTCATTGTGCAATTTAGTAAGACCCTGTCTCAAAATAAAACATTAAAAAGGGGCTGAGGATGTAGCCCAGCGCAAAAGTACTAGATCCAAGCTATAGTACTGAAAAGCGAAATACCAGTGCAATCAGAGAGGCAATACCCCTTCTCCATTTTGATTTACTGGTGGGAAGTGGGCAGTCTTAATATCCTCTGTACCTTATATATGAAAGCTGGAGCTTCAGTTGACTGTCTCACTGTTAGTGAGATAGATAAGAGTAAAATGTCAGCTGTTTCAAAGCAACACTGCTTGTGATTAGGCTGCACCTGGCTTCGAACTGTGTAAACTATAAATAACTAATGTGGATGTCATGCTCAGAGTTTTGCTGGTTGTAATGACTCTTGTTACTGGACATGTGTCCTCTGCAGAGACTCTGGAAGCTATGCTGTTGGAGCTGGCACAGAGATACTGGCTGTTGTGGAAAACCAGCTTCTAAGCTAGAGCACCTTATGCTCATCTCCCTACATCCTAGCTAACATCTGGGCAGGTGAAGAAGTGAACTCTGAATTGCAGCACGGACCACTGAAAGGACCCCTTGACACCGTCCTACTGGCAACCAGGCCCCATAACTCCTGAGGAGATGAGGGTCAAGTGCAGCCTACAGTAGTCTTGTGAGTTGAAAAGATGCACAGTAGAAGCTGAACAGAGTAAACGAAGTCAGCTTCCTACTTAGTGAGAATAATGAGAACCAAGAAATCCTGACATGTCCATCCAACCCAGGCAAGGTGGCCTGGGCACATTATTCCATACTGAACCATGACTTCTTTCTATAATCTTTCAGAGCCTCCCTGAACTTCCTCCTCCAAGGCTCTTCCCTTGGAAATGCTCTTCCACACACAGCCTCAGAAACTATGATGCTGGACAGCTCCTAGAGGGTTTTGAACTCAGGCTCCCCTCTGTCTTAGAGACTATCTGCTTTGTTCAGCAGAGCAAAGGCTGTCCTTCTGACCACCTCACCATTCCTGGAATCCGTATCACCTTTACACCAAAAGCATCATTTCTTACTCTTTTTCCTACATCATGCTCAAATCCTTTTCTCTCTCCCAAAGAAAAGCCTGTCTAAAGTCTTAGCATTCCTGAAGCACAAACCAAATCCCTCTCAGATCCTGAGACAGACCCTGTCCTTGTTGCATTCTCCTCTATACTCTCAAAGAGCTGGACAGTCTTCCCGCCCCCTGATCAGTCAGCTACTTCCTTTTCTTTTTGCAGAGGTCTCATTTGCTCATTTACTCTGACACACATAGCATTCCTGATGTCACAAGTAGCTTAGAACCACAGCTCTGCCCTTACAGTGGGGTGGCCCTGTACTCTGGGCCCACACACGACTTGCTTTGGGTTACCCAAAACAAATTCAAAGCCTTCTTTTGATGATGTGCCTTTTCAGCTAAGCCTTTCCTCTTTTTCTTTCCCTCTGTCTTCTTACTTCCCATAATCTTATCTACCCTTTGGCATGATACCGTGAAAGGCTTCAGCATGGCCCTGGTAAAGCACCCAAAACATCAGCCACAGCAGCAAGAAGGAAAAATATCACTCATTCTCCTCATGTTCACAAGTGTCCACTGAGCCGCTGGCCAAGGGTGAAGACTGTGTCCAGAAGACACAAGAAAGGGTGGCTGGAGGTTAGAGCCTCTGTGTGACTGTGCATCTCCCAAAGTTGACATGGTTGGAGTTCTGGGCTTTAGGGAAACACAGGTAAGCAGTCAGCCTGTAAGCTTCCTACCTTCAGGAACTTCCAGAGCATCTTTTCACTTGCCAGTGAAGCTCGCTGGCTCTGGTTCTGACAATAATTCAGGAGGTTTTCTGATCCCAAGGCCTCCTGCAGTTCAGTTGATGGTGTCAGGAATTCAGATTCCATGGAGACTTGGTTGATAAAGACAAGGCAGGGGCAAGGCTGTGGCACATGCTGGGCAGGAGTGGTGGGAAGGCCAGAGGTAACCAGCTTCCCCCCAAACTGCCAAGAAAAAGTAAAAAGAAGAGTAAAGGTTATAGCTTCAGGTCAAAAGCTAATACTAACTCAGGATCACAAGGAAGCTACCTATAGGAAATCAATAAAAAAAGCTAAGAAATGGAATAGGATCAGAAATTGAATGGATAATGTGCATCATACCAAACTCACTTATACATTCCAAAGATCACCACCTGCCAGCGTTACCACATAGTACTTATCTCATCTCTCCTGTGCCAATACCTTCATTCTCCTCAGCACTTGACCCAAATAACTCAGCATTATCACAGTCTCTACTCATTTCAGTCAAGCAAAAACTCTGTTCAATGGTTCAATGCTGGTTCAGTGTCTCTCATCTCTTCAAGGTCCCTCCTATCCCATTCCCATTGTTAGCACACCTAGATTACTAGAAGAGTTTACCAGCCTTCGTTTTCCTGGGGTGTTTTGTTTTTTCTTTCCCTCCTCTAACTTGTTGCTTGTACCACCCAGGTGCTACTCAGGTTCTTTAAATGATTCACAAGCTTCAGGATAGCACTTACACTTTTCTATCTAAAAACCCTAACTGCACAAAACCCCACAAAGTCAGCCAAGTCTGTCTTTCCCTGCACTTCTTTCTCCCTGCTCATTTATATAACTGCTCCACATCCTTAAAATGCCCAGTCATTCCTGCCTCTGTGCCTTGAGCTGCACCCACACCCCCCACTTGCAGTGTCTTTCTGATACTTTATGAAAGCATCTGGCACAAAGGAGAAACCTGAACCATCTCCTTCCTCCAGCAGTTGTCGCCACAGAAACACATTCACCTCGAGAGAACACCAGGCCACCAGGTGCACCCAAATGATAAAATCACAACATCTGGGAGGGTGGGAAGTGAGCATCAGGATTTTTTAAATCTTCAGGTCATTCCAATGTGTAGCACAGGCTGAAAACTACTGCTTTGTTATTTTCTTTTCTAAGACTCACCTTTCTTTAATGAAATTCAGTTAGAATTACTTCATCTCTAGACTCTGACAGCACAAAATCAATACTATTGTCTTAGTGCTTAGCAAAACCACCTCAGCTTCTGATTTGTATGAGAGTTTTACAAAGTGCTCACATCTCATCTCATCTGAGGCTCAGGACAATTCACTAACTGACACCAAGCAGATATTACTATGTCCATTTTACAGATGTCTTGGTTACTTTTCTCTCAAAAAAAAAATACCCAATGCCCAAAATTAAGGAAGGAAAGGTTTATTTAGCTTATAGTTTATAGAAGTTTCAGTCCATAATCAACTGGCTCCAAGTTAGGTGGTAGGGAAGAGGGGCACAGTTCATGTAGCAGAACAGCAAAAGCAACAAAAGCCTTTACACTGTGTATTGGTTACCTGCCCCTGGATAGTGCAGCACTCACATCACCAATACCAGCACTAGACAATCATAATCATAAATGCTAGACTCAGTAGCCTCCATGACTGAATGAGGCTTTGGTGGGACATTTAAACAAACCATAACATTTGGTGCTCCTCTTGCACAGGCTGAGGATGTTTACCAAGTGTCTTAAGTTATTTTTTTCTTCTTGTTGAGACAAAATACTGGATGCCCACAGTTAGGGAAGGGAAGGTTTATTTCTTATAGGTTGGAGGTTTTAGTCTATATTTAGTTGGTTTCAAGGCAGTATGGCAATGGCAGGGCAGCCATTGATGGCCACCACAAACAACAAAGCATGAACCAGCAAGAGAGAAACACCTTCTTCCTGCCATGACACTGTATGCTGGCTCCACCCCTGGGTGGGTGTAACATTCACACCACCAGTTCAAGTGCTAGACAACAAACAAATCATGAATACTAGATTTGGCCATGTCTATGATTGCATGAAGCTTGGAGGCACCACTGACATAAACCATGACAAAGTGAGGACCCTGGTCCAGGGCTGAATCCTTTAAACATCTAAACTTCTTAGGCAGACACAATGAATCAACCATTACACCATCCTGGACTGTAAACAGCCTCCCTAGGGCATGTACTCTATACCCCAGCATGTAGAACTACTGAGTTACTTAGTTAAATTTCTAAACTTCTCAAGTTGACAAAATGTATTAACCATTACAGATAAGAACACTAAAGTTCTGAGGGGTTACATGCCTTGCTCAAGGTTAGCCTGCTCATAAATGATGGAGCCGCAATAAGAAGTGGGCTTCTTGACCTCAGGGTGCTTCACTGCACTACCTTCCTCCTCTTTTTCTCTTAACCTCTTAGTCTTAGCATCCCAATGAAACTGTGGGCTCTAAAAACAAGAACCTCTACTTTTATGCATCTGTTTTTAATTCAAAACCTAATATTTAAAGCACTGTACTAGAGCAGTGATGGCAAATCTTTTAGAGCTTTCAGTGATAGCAAACAGCTTGCTGTAGCATACGTGCCATTGCTTTCCCACCACTGTACTAGAGGCTTCAGGCCTCAGACCAGCAGCAAAAGTATCATCTGAGAATTTACTGGAAATCAGAATCTTGAGTGCTACCCCAGACCAAATATGATCATCATGTGTATGCACATTAAAGTTTAAGAGGCACTATTTTAAGGATATAAAAATAAATATGGTACCTATCCTTACAGAGTTTATTACATAGTAGGGCCCAGATATGTATATAAATACAGTATAGATAGAAGATACCAGAATATAAATCTGTGGGTTACAGAAGAAGGTTAATTTTGATAGGATTAAATTCAAGGATCATGGAGGAGAAGTTATGTAAGTGGGAGGCCCTCAAAGCTACAGTAGGATTCAATGAGCCAGGAAGGCAGGGAAGCAAGACAGTGGAGGAGTTATTAGTAGAATTAAAGGAGTCATGTGTAACTGGAATGTAGGGAACACATAATAAGATGGGAATCAGAACTGGAAAGGTAACCAGAGCCCTGTATACACTCAGCCTTGAGTCTAAAGCAATGGGGGACCCAAGTTGCTCTTTGAGCAGGGGAATGACTGGATAAAAATCTACATTTGTAGAAGTCTAAACCAGTCATTGAAGATAGGCCTGGCAGAGTAGGTAGGATGCAGGATGGGCAGGAGGAAAGAGAGAGCAGCTAGAGCAACTGCTTGAGAGATAGAGTAGGACCTGATCTGAGACAAAGGTAGTAGAATGATCACCTATGGAACTTAGCTTCATGCTGAGCACATGGCAGTTTCATACACACAATCCTACCACACACCCGTGATGCTTACAGCAAAAGAAACACCTGATGGCCTTCGAATCCATCTGGCTTTTTCAGGGGAGGTATCTGTGATGCTTGGGCCACTTGCTCTGGCACCTGAAGTGGTGGGAGAGGTTGGCCTTTACTGAAAGAAGAGGAAATCTAAGGAGAAAGAATAGCTACATCACCAGCCTAAAGTGGCAGCTTCACCAGCATTTCTCCTACAAAGTCCATTTTGGAAGGAATCCTCAAGACCTAGAAAGACCAGAATTCCACATTATAGGTGATGGGGTGGTGAGGCACTGGGATTGAGGGTAGGGCTCCCATGCAGTAGGCTCCTAGAAAGCCTACTCGACTCAAAGTCTACAAGGACCACAGGAGAAAGGGAAAGAAAATAGTCCATACTCCTGTGACAAAGACCTAAGCATAGAGGCCCAATGTCCCTGAAATACCTCAGGGAACATCCAATAAAGGAATCAAGGTGAAGAATCTTGTCATGTCAGAAATTAATATCCTCCCAGGAAGACAGGTGCTGGACTTTCTCCAGCCCTCCAAACCCTAGGGCTCTAGTAGCCCCATCACCTGCCCCCCCCACACTTCTTCCCAGGCCATGTGTGCTTCTCTCTCCCCCAAAATACAGGAAGCCCCTTCCCTCCATCACCTTACACTGAGCCCTTCAAACCTTATCAGCCTGTCTCATGTGCTGGACTTTCCAGCTCCAACCCATAATGGAGTACAAACTGATTCAGCCATCAAAGGAGGCAGCAGAGAACACTGAAGGGTCCCCAGGGCACCACTGCACATCAAAACACCAGCTGCTTTCTGTGGGTAGTTTATATACCACCTGAGGGAACACAGCCATTAGGGACCACAGAGTCCAGGACACCCTGCCTGAGGAAAGGCAACACAAACACATAGCTAGGGTCCCTCTGCCATCTCATTCCCATGCCATGGGGCCTGAAGAGCAGTCACCCTACCTCACTGCTCCCCGGGTTCCAGCACAAAATCTGGTTGTCCTTGGTACTGCTGAGTAGCAGCTCAGCATCAGCCTGGTTCCATGACACTGACAAGATCCCCCTTAGAAGGAACAGAAAGAGCAATTAATATTTGCTAAATGTCCACTCTAGTAAAGTGCCTTATGTATCTCCAATAAATCTCAGTGCCCATTGGGTGGTCTGATTTCATGACAAATGAAAAAAATGAGGCTTTGAAAAATTAAGTAACTTTCAAGAGCTCCACAGCCAGAACTCCAGGGCACTGCAGACTCTGCTTCCATAGGTCACTGCTGCCATCTCATTCCCAGTTACAGCAGGATCATGAATCTGTAACAAGCACATAAACATCCATCCCTGTGGTACTTTTAGTGAAGACGCAACCCTCAAAGTACCTGAGGAGATTTAAGGCAACATGGCCCTTTTGTCAAAAGAACAGCCCACAATCTATAGCTATAGAGGCAGAGCTGGTCACTGGACCACAGGAGCCAAGCTGCTCTGCAGGAGGTCTTGGAGGAGGTGACCTTGTCACTCAGACAATGAGCATTCCTTCAGATCAGAGCCTCCAACTTTCCCAGGGGATGCTTACTCTGGGTCCATTGTTCAGACTTAGCCGTCAAACGAGTGCTGCTGAGAGGCACTGAAACCCTTAAAAGTTGGGCCTACTGGGAAGTCACAGATTGTTGAAAGTGCTTGGAGAGGACTGTGGAACTCCCATTCTTCCTCATTCTCCCACATTCCCTGGCCATGAGGTCAATAGTTTTGCTCTGCCACAAGTCCCTGCCATGGTGTGCTGCCTCACTGTAGGCCCGAAAGCAATGGGGTTAATCAGTCATGAAATGACACCTCCAAAACTGTGAGCTAAACAAACCTTCTCTCTTTTAAGCTATTGTCTCAGGTATTTTGTTACACTAATGACAAACTGACTAACACATGGGCTCAAGTACTTCTCACAACCCCAGCCTCACTCCCTTACAGTAGGTTGAATCACAGACTCTTCCCCATAACTTCACGTCTCAGTGAACTCATCTTGGTTCGAGCTGGAGCTAGCACTGGCCATGTGTTCACTGCAGTGGGATGGAAGTCAGGATGCTTAGTAGGTAGAGTGAGGCATTTGCTACCTCTGTGCTGGTCACTTGTACCAAGATGAGGTGGGTTTTGAGATACTACCTGCTATGGCCATCTATCACCTTCAGAGATGAGGAAGCAAAGCGCAAATCCCATAACTGAACCACAGGAAGGCAGTTGTCCTCTGAGCACAGCACTAACTGGGTGGCTATGTCTGGATGCCAGGCCAGGCCTAAGCAATGCATCTGTGAGCAAAACAGATCTCAATGTTTGATATACCCTGATTCCTCTAGTTATGAACTTCTTGGACTGGGACCACTCTGGGGGCAGATTTTGTGTCTCTTCCATGTGACTGAGAAGACCACAGCCATCACTCTTAATAGGAAAACTACTAAGAGGCTAAGTCCACATGTTCTGCAGTGGGAAATGGCACCCTTGTCTGGGCAGAGCAGCTCTGACTGCTTGGCATAAGAGAGAAGGCAGAGTCCAGGCCTGGGCTGTGGCTTCCACTCCTTACCCTATAGAGGTGGTCATTGACTTTGATGATAGGCTCATTCTTCCTGAGATCCCACACAACTGCCATGCCACTGGGGTGAGCAGAAGACAGAATGTGCTGGACTTGCCGGTTCCAAGACAGTGCCTTGATGTCTTCTGAGTGCTGCAGAGACCAGGGAGTAGGAAGGGCAATTCATCATCCCATGGACCAAGTGACATCTGCTGTTCCACTCTCCCAACCCTCACAGCAAACTCAAGAGCATACCTGGGGCTCCCCACACTAGCACAGTCTTAGGGAGGTGGGGCTGGGTTCTCCCAGAAAGATTCTTTAGGGTCCTGGTATAGAGGTGGGGAAGGTATAAAGGCAGGCAGGCTTGAGTTTTACTGCTACCCTAAAGTTCTCCTGAAAGGATACAGTCAAGGTTTAAAAACAGTCCTCATGCTTAGATAAAGAAAGAGAGACAGAAAGAGAAAAGTGAAAGAGAAGGAAACATAGTTACTAAAGACCCCCCAGATAATGTGAGACAGAAAGAAAAACCAATGCAACTTTCAGAATGAAATTCATACCTAATCTACCACAACACTCTAAGCAGAAGATAGAAAAGGCTAGGAAGAAAAAAAGTGGGGGGGGGGTCATCAAATGTACAGAAAGATACATTCAGAAGACACACCAGACCCCAGTTGCATGGAAGTTACCCACGGAGATGACCTGGACCCTTCCCACACAGAGGACAAGGGTGTGTTCAGGGTCTTCCCTGAGCCCAGGGCTATAACAGCCCTGACTAATCAACACTGTGACAGCGGCACTCCCATTCCTTTCTCAGCATCTTTTGATTCCCCTCCCCTTTATCTTCCTCTCAGAAACTCAGGACGGCTAAGGACTACAAACTGACACTCAGCACACAGCCCCAGCCATACCCCCGTCCTGGCTCTCATCTGGCTAGTAGCACGTTAGTCTGTGAAATTTTATTGCCCTCTAGCAGTAAAGCCTGAAATCTCTTGTTCTGTGGCTGGCTCTGGAATTCAAGACTGAGTCTGGGAAAATCAGCTGCACACCCTAAGCAGAAGCCCAAGTTGGGGGAAGAGCAGTCACCTATAACTTGGATCCTAGAGTCATTGGAACACTCAGGTTACTCAAATCCCAGATGAAGATTTCAGAATCACTGGCCCCTGAGGCCAGGAGGTTGCCTTGTATGAATAAAAGACATTTGGAGACACACTATCCTGGAGAGAGAAGTGATCAGGAATTCCATGTGGGTTATCCAAAATCTCACCTGCCAGAGCTCGGAAAGGTTCAGAGGCCACAAAGGAGTGTGTCCATTGCAGACCTGCTGCTCCACTGCCTGGTTGTATCTAATCAACTAAAATGCAATACGTGGAAAGGATTGAAGTCAAGGGCTCTCACAGCCTCTGTGTGCTTCTGTCTCTCAGAAATCACAGGCTTCTTTCCTGAAGATGCAATGTGAGTCACGTTGTATAGAGTAAGCATGCCACTATGCCCGCCGCCTGCAATAACCCTGGAGCTTTCCAGAAGCCCATTGCCAAAGCTCCCCCAAGTCAGCTTGTGAAACCTACAAAGAGCGGAACTGGTGTCAGTACAATCTTAGGTCCATGTCACAAGCAAAGGATAGCTGTATTTGTCAGCCTTTGCCATCATGTAGGCATCCCACCCCACACTGCAACCTGCCTGTCACAATTCCCCAGGCAGAAAGGAAGGTCTCCCCTCCCTGGTCCTGTCCTTACCAAAAGGAATAGTTAGGAGTATTATATGAGAAGTCAGGAAGTTGTTTTCAACTTTTTTTAACTTTGGGTTATAGGGGACCTATGATCACTGACAGGTTTTTCCCATGCGTGCTATGCTGAGCCATTATGGCGCTGGTCCAAAATGGTGAAGGAGCCAACAATACTTTTACTGATCTTCTTCTTCCTACCTCACCCAAGATAAACTTCTTGCCTCCCAGTCCCACACACGCCAAATCTGATACCAATATAACTTCCCCATCCGCCAGCAGACTCCTCCTCTAACCAGACCTGATTAAAGTCCTTGTGCTCCTTTGTTCCTGCAGAAGGTGTCTGCATCCCTTCTTCAGCCCTCCCCTCCCCCTAATACAGGCCTCTTTTGCCTTCTTTCTCCTTTCTTTGCCTCTCTATCTCGCCAATAGACCAAATTAATCACTACTTCAAATAGTTAACCTTCACAAGTCAAACAGGTAATAATAAACAGTTTATGCTTCCTAACAACAACACTCATTCTGAGTGCTAAGTATTAGCTAATTTCATATTTTAATAGCTCTCTAAGATATCACTTTTATCCCCATTGCTAAGGAAACTGTAGCTCACAGAAGATGCAAAATTTTTACACACAGAGCTAGTAATTTCATCTCATTTTAGAGCTTTGAAATGGCTAGTCAGAACAGTCTTATTTCAGAGCCTGAACTCTTTATATCTTAAAATACTGCCTGCCACTGAAAGACCCACACTCTCCTGTAATGATAAAAAGCAGGCTCCCTAGGCAAACAATTACTGTCCCCTTCTCTCTCAGCTGGAAAGAGGGAAAAAATAAGGGGGACCTCCCTGCCACATATCTCTCCCATGTGGCTGCTGCAGGCCAGCCCTAGAGACAGAGAGGCACACAGGATAAAAGCCCCAATTGGGAAACTGGCTTTCTTAGGGTACATTAAAAAAAAAAATACTGAGGCCAGGGATTTAGCTCAGTGGCATAGTGCCTGCCTGGGAAATGTGAGGTTCTAAGTTTGATTTCCAGTACTCAAAAATAAATAGTTAAATTAAATTAAAGCAAAATAAAGACTGACCTTGGTTCCCTGAAGGAAGTGTGTGAGCTCCATGAAGCCTGACAGTGGGAATCTGTCTCCCATTGCACAGCTGCCAGCTACGGATATTTCCACGGCCCTTCAGAGAAGGCACATTTCATACTACATGATGTCACAAGGTCCCTAAGTGTAGTGAGATACTGGCACACACTGGAAACAACAAAGAACCTAAGTAGGGTGACCAAGCAGGAACCTGACTGTTAGGCATCCAAGCAGAACCACCCTGCCGGGTCTGCAAGCTAAGCCAGTCAGAGGAGGGCCAGCAACTGAAGGGGAAGGGCAGAGCTGACGATGGTAGCTCCAAGGCTACATGTGAACGGCAGCTTTTGAAGGCTGCACTGATTTTTCATGTGGCAGAAGAATGTGTCTATACTAGCTCAAGACGTTGCCTTGTCATTCAGGGTGACAGCAGAGGACAAGCTGTCAAAGTAAGCAGAGAAACCCATAACAGGTCACAGGAACCAGAGGAGAATACAGCCAGAAAAAACATTCACAAGAATGGGGAGGTCACGCTGACCTAAGTATGGCCAGAGCACATGACATGCATGTATACAAAACTGAGCCCTCCAGGGGGAGTCAGTAAGGAGTGAGAGATGGGAGCAGTTATGTCACAGGGTTGAGCTGCAGAACACCAGGCATGATGAAACGGTTTTCTTTCTATACATGTGCAGGAAGTGCATTTCTGTTACTCATCACCTGCTCATGAGGGAAGGTTGGCAACTGCAGAAGCTGTGACAGGAAGCACCTAAAAAGTGGGAGCACCGAGTTGAGTTAAACAAGGAAGGAGACAGACTTAGTCAGTATTCTCAGTCCTAGAACAAAATCCCAAACACCTGTAACTAAAAGGAGGCAAGGCTTATTTTGGCTCACATTTCGGTCCACAGTCAGCTGGCTCCACTGCAGCTGACACAGCTGAGGGGTACAGCAGAGTAAAAGCTGCTCACTCATGGTTGCCAGGAAACAGGGCCCAAAGGAAGAGCCAAGAAGGCAGGACCCTGCCAGGCCACACCCCCAACGCCCCGCCTCTTCCATCCAGACCCCACCTCCTGATGAACAGTCAGCTACACTGTCCACAATCCAGTCATCTCCCAAACATACCAGGCTCTGAAGGCCATTTTTGATCCAAAACCATGAAAGACTTATCACACCGTGGGCTCAAAATGTCAACCATTTCTGGCCTGCAAATGGACAAAAAATGAGAGACAAACATTGCGGGCACAGAGAAAGGCAAGTAACATGAAACAATGTGGACAAAGGATATACCTAAGTGAAGGGCATGTGACTGTTCATTGTGGTCTTTTATAATCTTTCACAATTTTCCTTTTGTGTCTATGTATGGTAAGGTTTTCTACCACTGAGGTATATCCCCAACCCTTTTTCAAAAATTATTTTTTGAGAGAAGGTCTTGCTAAATTGTCCAGACAGGGCTTGAATTTTCAATCCCCTTACTTCAGTCTCCCAGAGTGCTAAAATTACAGATGTGCATCACTGTACCCAGTTTTTTTGTTGTGGTGGTATTTTAACCATACTTTTTAAAAATTCAAACCTAAGCTGGGTGACACATGCCTCTGATCTCAGCACTGCAGGAGACTGATGCAGGAGGAGGATGGAAAGTTCAAGTCCATCCTAGGAAATTTAGAGACCCAGTAGGACTTCAACTCGAAAAAGAGTTAAGACATATAGCTCAGTGCAAGCCCCAGTACCACACACACACACACACACACACACACACACACACACAAGTAAAGGGCTTTATCCTAAAAACAGGGGCAGAGAAATTTAAGGATGAGGTATAGAAAAAAAGAGTAAAGAATTTGTTTAGGGTAAAAATTGTGTGTGTGTGTGTGTGTGTGTGTGTGGTTTTTGAGACAGGGATTCACTATGTTTCAGATTAACCTTGAACTCACTCTGCAGACCAAGCTGGACTTGAACTCATGGCCATCTTCCTACCTCAGCTTCCTACCTCAAGCACTGGGGATACAGGCATGTACCACCATGCCTGGCAGGAATTATTTTAAACATGAGAGCACAGGTGGAATTCTTTGCTACAGAGGTTTCAAGGATAATAATGGCAGCAACAGAGACAATATGGCACTATGGAATAATGATTGTTTGAGGCATGGATTTGGTGAAAATGGCAAGCAGTGGAAAGGGGATGATTTTGATAAGCATACATAGTTAATAATGAAGAGACGTAGGAAGGGGTTAAAAGAAAAACAAAGGAAAAGAGCTGAAAATACACAGAAAAAGAGAGGACAGACTATAAGACCTGAATTTGGGTCTCAGCAGGTTCATAGAAGTCATTTTCTATGACTTCTTCATACATGTGAAAACCTAAGACTTAACTTACACAGAGCCACAGATCTACCAACCAACAGTATACCTAACACAACGGAAAATTCAAAGAGATGGAAACCACTGCAAAATAAGGGATGCTGTCACAAAACAGCCCATGGGCTCAAAAACAAGCAAACTGTAACCAACCTTTATTATTAGGTTAAACCATGAAAAGAGAGGGCTTCTGCTTAAAAATTTAATCTCTCAGAGGCACCAAGAAAGATACAAAAGGTCCATCCATCCTCTGCTGGAAAGAAGGCTGTCTTCTAGACCAATTATCTATGAAGTAGGACAGACAGGATCATTCACCAGACTCTAAGAAAAAGAGGAATATATTCAATCTGGAAAATTATAGAAAATACACTTCAGGGCCAGAGATATAGCTCAGCAGCTCAGAGCCTGCCTGGCAAGTGCAAGGTCCTGAGTTTGACTCCTAGTACCAAAAAAAAAAAAAAAAGAAAGAAAGAAAGAAAAAAAATACTTTATAAATAGTAGTAATACATGTGTATTGTTTATATAGAATGTATAATAAAATAATACATATTCATATTTTATCTAACGATGCAAATTCTACAAACTATTGCTTCAGACTAAGTCCCATCTTTAAAAAATATTTAAAAAGGCAGTGGAAAGAAGGAAGATTTGTACTCAAGAGTTTCAGTCCCCTCCTATGTAAAATGCAAACAGTGGTACTCATCACTTAAACTTATTTTGAGGAATAAATAAAATGTGCAGGGTCCTGAGCATAGTGTCTGACATATACACATAACTGTTCACTAAACAAGAGGACCTGGACTACCAAGGCTTACGATATCTCCCACTTTTTCTGATAACAAGAGAATCAACAACCCTGCTCATTGCTATTACACACCAAAATGCACAAGTACCCAGCCTGCCATAGCCACGAACTCCATGAGTACCCAAATAATGCCTAACAGCAATGAGGAGAAGATCATTTGTTTCTCGCCTTGTTGGCAGAAAGGTGATACAGTGTAAGGTCACTAGCTTCACTTTATTCAAGAAGAGTCAAGGGGGGCAGGAGGCAACATCTGCAGGTACAAAGGGAGATGGAGTATTTGGTTCCATCTTGAGCAAGGTGTCTCTATCACACACAGTCAGCCTCAGACTATTGCTGCTGTTGTTCACCAGAAAGGTGGGGCCAGTTAATTTTTAAGTCCTTTTGCAAAATAAGGTCAAAATAAACTTGTTTGCTACTTGGTGGAGCTCCTTCTCCCCTCACATGTTGCCTCCTATACATACTATTCCCAGGATTCCTCATCAGCACCTTCCACAGGCTCTGTCCTGCACACCCATTAACAGTCCAGACAGTACCTGCTTGAAGCCAAAAGGATTCCTTTGTGTTTCAAGTCCAGAGAAGAGTCCCTGAAATCAACCTCAAAGATTTCCAATGTGCCATTTGTGCTAAAAGAGGCATCCAGCTTCTGGGCAGATGTTCCTAGGCACAAGAAAAAGTCAAGAAACAGCACATGAGCAACAATATATGCAGGATAAATGGGTTAGAAAGTGAAGAAAAGAGAGTTGAGGATACTTCTCGCCTTCTCAAGGGTAACTTCAAGAGAGGGAGGGGAAATGGGAGACAGAGGAAGAGGAAGGGAAGGAGATCCTTAGACTTGAACCATAGTCCAAGGTCGTTCCCAGATACCTAAAACTCACTATCCCCTAGTTTATATTGTGAACTGTTACCATCTTTCTATGGTCCAAATGATTTGATGCTCAATAAAATATTTTAGCCAAGACATCCCTCAACCTATGTACATCTAATATCACCACACCTGTGGCCAGACACACAGGATACTGGCTGGCTGGGCTCCACACTTGGACAGCTAGATGCTCAAGTTCCTTCAGCTTCATGGTCTGTCCTGAAGGGGGCAGAAAACTGACATGGCTCTCAACCCACTAAATAACTAGCAAGCATAAGGATCAGATCCAGAAATGCATCTGTGGACATGAGATCTTGTTTTTTTTCTCTCTACCACAAGGCAGGGCATTTCAGGACAACACAAGACTGACAAGTACAAGATATGTAAGGACTGTTCATTTACCAGTTACTGAGACCTAATTCTTTAAACCCCAAACAATATTTAACCACAACAATTGCCTCAGGCCCAAAAAGTGAGAACCATCAAGCCAGATCATTTCTCAGTGATTCTGTCCATTTCTTTGACTTTAAATACTGCCCATATGCAGACAACTCCCATGTTTATAACACTAACAAGAATATGTCATCTGAGCACCAAGTTCTTGTTTTTTTTTTCTGAGCACCAAATTCTTTTACACACTTGTTAACTAAGTAGTTCCTTTTGGATATAACAAAGATTCCTAAGTTAGTCTGTCTAAATTGGAATTCTCTATTCCAACATCTCTTCCCACACTATTCTGTTTTCCTTCTACTTTTTTTCACGTTGGTAAATTAGCCCATAAACCTGAATAACCCTTGATATATCCTTCTCTGTCATTATCCTCTTCTAATTTATCACTTAATCTTCCTAATTTTACCTCCAAAATACCTCTTTTCTACTTTATCTACACTGCCACCAGCAGTGTAGGTACTGGAATATGTTACCTGGATTCTTGCAATAGTCTCCAACTGGGTTGTCTCTTTGCTACTCATGCCATCCTCCAATTTATGCTTTACACTGAAGCAAGAGTTAAGTTCTAAAATAAAGAACAGATTGTGGCATTTGATGCACGAAATATTTCAATAACCCCAGAACAAAATTCGAGCTCAGCTTACCACTTCAACTTCCTCTCTTACTACTTTTCTTACTTTCTCCTACAGTACAGCTTTTGCAAATTATATGGGGGCAGGGGAAGTAGTAAGTACAAGAAAAAAATAGAAAAAAAGTAAAGCTTGAAAGAGGAGTTGGAGGGGAAAGAAAAGGGAATAAAAGAAGCAGCGAGATGTACAATGTACAGGTACAAATTCCCTAAGATGAATGTTATCACTATGTATATCTAAAATATGCCCACAAAGTAAAAATCTATAAAAATTACATTTCCTACACTCTCAATACTCTTTCACTTTCTGTATGACTGGCTTTTTATTACATCTTTCTGGTCTCAAGGTCTGACCTCAAGAGGTGACTCACTCAGAAAACCTGAGTTCTTTTTGTCTAGCAACTTATATGTTTACATTTACACTGTTGGTCTCTTGCACTCATATGTAAACTCTGCTTTGTTTTACCTTAACGTCGGCTCGGCTCGTTCAGGGACTGGCGCTTAAGTATCATCCTTGAGAAACAGCCTCTGACCACTGCACACTACGCAGTCACCAGTGCCACCTGCCGGTCACTGCCATTTAATGTTTCTTACGAGACCTCCTATATCGAAAAGATGTCGCACACAGCAACTGTGCTTTGGACTTGCAGGTCTGTGTTTCTCTCAATGGTTCTCTACGTTAAGCACTACTTCCACCCCTGCTCTGCTGAGAGGACACCGGGCCAGGCAGAGCCACAGGCCGGTGGGACCTCCCCGGAGCGAGTCACGCGCTTGTGGTCTGGGGTAGGAGACCGGGCCAAATACACTGCTGAAGTGGGGGAGGGGACTCCACTCAGTCAGTCGGGTCGCTGACCTGGAGCTGGGTGGCAGCTGGTGATCCCACCCCGGCGCTCGCGGAAAGAGGCGGCGACCTGGGCCCCGCAAGGCTTCGCCTAGACCCTGATCTGGCAGAACCCACCTGCGCACCCAGCCCAGACTCCTTGGGAGCTGTGGACTGCGGCAGCTGAGGTCCAAAGTACTTCCGGCCCAGCAGGCTCCCAGACAGTTTATACAGAATGCTCCCAAGGACGATGAGACCAGCTTTTACTCCGGCGGCCTCCCTTACCTACCCGTTTGCACAGTCCTGACGCAGAGGGTCAGCTCCTAGACCAGTACATTTATTCACTTGAGCCAGGCTGCCCGCCCAGCCCCTACAAAGCGAAGCTACTAACCTAATTCACTATCTAGCTGTTAAAGCGCGAGAGGCAGCCCTGGCACTGGGGCCCTCGGTAGACTCTCCTTCATTAAGGTAAAAAGCTGTAGGTAAACAGCGGAGGGCAATGCACCTGCACCTGCACCAGAGCTCAGCCATAACCCGGATTCCACACTGCGGTTGACTTCAGGGCTATAGGTATGTGGAAGGCAACTGCAGTGGACCAGGGCCTCCCCGGATTTCGACACCCCAGTGCTGTTTCAGCCAGCAGGGAGTGGCCAAACCCACTGAGGCACACTGGTATTAACCATACCTGGAGACAAGGCAGAGGGCCAAGTAGTTGTTAGAATACTTACTCGATTCTGCAAGGGTTACTGAAAATTACTGGTATGGATGCAAAAAGATAATGATTCTATTTTGTATCTAACATCATGGATGCTCTTCAAGACAGCAGAACTAGCTAGAGGGAGGGACTCAAATTAGGAGACTAATAGAACCTGGGCGATGAAAGCTTGGAGCAAGACTGTGGTTATGAATAAGAGATGCACAAGCTCTTGTGACTGATAAAGGTAAGGAATTCAAGATCATTATGCCTGCAAGGTAGGAGACTAAAAAAATACTGGCACTAGTGATGGAGCTGCAGAACTTGAGGATGTGGGGAGGGGATGTGAAAATATCACTTTTTTCGTTGAGGCCTTATGTTATTTCCAAATAAATACGCCTTGTAAGCAGTTGAAGATCTTGGTCCAAAAGTCTCACCCAATGCAAGAACACAGTAGACTGTAATCCTGCCTGATGTGACTCCAAAGCTGAGCCCCTGGTTTCTGAAGGTAGGGTTCACCTCATTCTGACACAACTCTGGAGTGCCTTTTCATGTAGATCTGGGAGTTCTGAAGTCAGGCCCAGGATGTCTATGCTTAGAACACCCTTTTCACCTACTAAGTATTTCTTGAATACTTGTGGATAAGACCTGAGAAAAAGCAAGCAGGGTTAAAAACTGAACCTGAAGCAGTATGAAGAATTATGGAGTGACACAGAAGTGCCATTGATGGAGTACTCCAAAAGAAATGTGAAAAAGGGACATAGGATCACAGTTTTAAGACATGACTAAATGAAAGTGCACCATTCTCACTTCACACATCTCTTAATTCTTTTCCCATAATAATTGCTGGACTGCTCTTCTAAGTAACTACTTGTCCATTTTGTCTTAAATTTTATATCCCCAGGGTATAGCAATGTGTGATATATATCTAGATACATGTTTGCTAAATAAATGATCATTGCCAGGCATGGTGGCACACACTCAGGAGGACTGCTGAGTTCAAGGCCAGTCGGGGCTTTGTAGTGAGTTCAAGGTCAAAAAAAAAAAAAAAAAAGTGGCTTTGCTGGGCGTGGTGGCACATTCCTGTAATACCTGCATTTGGGTGGCTGAGGTAAGAGGATTGCTGTGAATCCAAAGCCAGTTAGCCTGGACTACAAAATAAGTTCACAGCCAGCCTGAACTGTATAGTGCAACACTGTCTCAAAAAGACCCCACCCCACCCCCCAAAGTGGATGGTTTTTGTGTTTTTAGTTTTCTGAGACAGGGTCTCACTGTGTAGCTTTCAACTCAGCAGTCTTCCAAGAGCTGGGATTACAGGAATATGCCACCACACGTTTTTTAACTGGAAATAAATCTCATTCCAATCTGAGAAGTTAGGAAGACTATCTCCTTTGATTCTGCAGATGGGAAAAGGAGTGATTTTTACCACCTGCTACACAACTGACACTGTGTCACCTCCCCATCCCAGTGAGGTTAACAACTTCTGCTTAACACCCTGTCCTTCTACTTACACTGACAGAGCAAGTGGAAGAGGAGGAGAGTAGGCAGGGAGGGGCGATGAGGCATCTCACAGCAGTGACTATTCCTGGGGAAATGAAGCACAGATACCAGAGCACTAAGTTTTATTGGGCATTTCATTAAGTTTAAATCTCTAGGAATGAGGAACCCTCATTAGAGGACACAAGAGTCCCAAAACCCTCAGATCTCATAGTGAACCACTGGCTCAGGTTCCTTGGTGGGATCACCGCCTCGTTCCAAGTACAGATTATTGTAAGGGTACTGCTTTGGCCCCTAAGGAAAAAAAACACAGGTCAGCAACAAACAACACACTGTCATCCAAAGCCTGGCAACACCCTACTCTGAGTTAACAATCATGCATGGGAAATGGGTTTGTGACAGACCCTGGTCAGCCCCACTGGGCTGGAACAGCAGGAGCAGCACTTCTCCCCCCTACTCAGCCCAAGGCAGAGAAAAAGCTTAAATTATAATAGAAGTGGTGCCTGCACAGTGAGGGAGAGCAGGACATGTAGGGGTAGGGGGAGAAAAGAGAATCAGAGTCAAAGCTTTCTAAATGAGATGACGCATCCATCCATCCCATTCTCTCTCGAGGTCGAGACAGACTCAATCTCCTTTAAGTCACTCAGCCTCTAATGGTTCCACCACTAAAGTGGCCTAGCAAATGAGGCGTGCAGGAGCAGCAGTGGGGGGAAGCTCAGAGGAGACAGGGCTGGGACATGCTTCAGGGGCTGCTGGCTTTACCAACAAACAGCTGTCAAAGAACACAGCTCAAGGGGAGGAGAAGAGGGTGATATGCTTATAGACCTGAAAAATGGAAGAGCCACAGTGTCCTGTGCTCCTAAAGTGAAGTTAGTGTTCACCCCAGCCCTACATACACTGCTCAGCAAGGAGCCCCTGTGGCTTGGCAAGAAGGCTCGTGTCAGTGCACACAGACACAAGAAGGCTCGTGTCAGTGCACACAGACATACCAGCCACCTTCAGGACATTGATTATCTCTGCAGAGGTGGTGCTGGGCAGCCAACTGCAAACACAGCAGCCTCCGTGCCTTTGATCCCTCTTGTTCCAATCCGTCCTGGAGACCGTTCCTAGATTCATTTCCTAAGAACCTAACCTTCATCATGTTACTCTTCTATTCAAAAATTGAAAATAGCTCACTGCTACTGAAGGCAGACCAAGCCATCACAGCACCACCAAGCCCTAGCATGGTCTGCACCTGGTACACAGCAGTGGCTGCATAAATGTGTATTAAATTAAAACATCACAGGGGCGGGAATTTAGCTCAGCGGCATAAGCACCTGCCTTGCAAGCGCATGGTCGGGAGTTCGATCCCCAGTACCCCCCCCCAAAATCACTGTACCTGCACATTCAAATTCCTCAACTGTACAGTAATAACTGCCTTGGGGCCAGGGGTTTAGCTCAGCAGCACAAGCACCTGGTCCTGAGTTCAATCCCCGGTACCAAAAAAGAAAAATAATAGTAACTGCCTCACCTAACTAGATCAACTCACCTCCCAATATTTTTTCACACAGTGACTTCCAAGTTGAGATGCACATCAGAATTATGTGGGGGACTGTTGAAAATACTGATCCTAAAATTCTACCATGGAGCTCCTGAATTACGAGCTCTAAAAAGTGGAGCCTAGGAATCCGAATTTTTAGCAGCTGTTAAGGAACCAATGCAGCTGATTATCTAGGAACTACTGAATATACCTATCCCACTTTCACTAAATCCTCTCCTTTTCCTTTTTTCCTCTTACTCTAAATCCTGTATCCAGCTTCACCACCCAAATCCTATTTTTAGCATCTAGCATTAGCCCTACTGACAGCAGCTCATTTTCCACTTTGCATATACCTTCACTACACAAAAATACACACACCATACATATATACACTCAAATCTAACTTTCATGTATCTGTTCACATGCCATGCATGTCATTTATCTAAATTTTCTTAAGTTTCTTTAACATACCAGTATGTTTTCTATGTCCTTTACATTGTCCAAAATACACCTAAGCTTACAATAGATGTTTAATTGCTTCCAGTACCCTACAGAAAATGCCCTTCACATGTCCAACAAGTATAAAACTTTAGCTCGAGATTCTTTGATGCTACCATAAAAGATCACTCCCTAAAATATAACAGCTAAGTATAATCCTCAAATGGCAACTCTAAAGATTAGCTGGCTTTCACATTCTCATTCCTTACCTAGTCTTGAAGTGTGTCTTCTCACTTAGATTAGTCCAAGTAGGGGTGAAGGGCTGGGGATTTAGCTCAGCTGGCATAAGCGCCTGCCTGGCAAGCGCAAAGTCGTGAGTTCGATCCCCAGTACAAAAAAAAAAAAAAAAAAGTAGGAGTGAAGCAGAACTCTGATACTTATTCAAACCAATGGGTAAAGCGTCTCTATCTTCTACAACTCCTGAAAGCTAAGCTTGGTACTGACTGGTTCCCTATCCCAGAGATTTAACTCTACCAGGAAAGCAGGTAAACAAATGTGCCTAGGGTACAGTACCTCAAATACTTACCACAGGCTGATAGCTGGGAAATATTTCCCCTACCCAGAACATGAACGCCATGAAGGCCACAAAACCAAAGAGATGGTTACGCATGGTGTTCCAAGAAACAGGTGTAGGAGATGTGTCCACTCGGTTCCGGATAAACATATCTAGGTGCCAATGAATCTGAAGCAGAAAGCAGGCAAATATCACAAAATGCTCTTCCTACAAAAGCCAGGCAGGCAATCTAGCAGGACTGAAGCCTGACACAAGGCTGAGCAGCATTCTGCAGTTTAAGAGTGATAGTCTGAGCACAGGGCTGGATGTTGACCTCTGTCCAGGCTCTGCTCACTAAAGCCAGCTCTATCATAAAGTATATAATTTCAACAATAAGAGCTTTTATTTCCAGAAGCTCCATTCCATGTACCAAATGTGGAACTTCAAGTCTTAGGTTACTGGACCATGCACCTTTGAGCATAAAAGCTTAGTATTACTTGGACAGAGAAGTGTCACTTCAGCTATAGAAGATCCCAGAAATACATAGCGAGTAGGAGAGATAGAAGGTTAGTTTTCTCACCGGTTCACCCCAGTTCAACCTCAGGTCTGAGTGGTCCCATTCATACCATGGATCCCTCTCATGCTGTGAGCGGTCAGGCAGCTTGGGGTAGTCACCATACCTGAAAAAGAAAAAGAATTTCTGGAATTCTGTGAGCAGTGTCAGACAATGCAGAATCTTATTTCAGAGATGAGAATCAAGTAACAGATACAACCACTCTACCTAAGAACAGAGGAACTGATTCTTAACTCAAGATCTCAAGTTCTAGTCACTAATCACAGAACTAACCAAATTGTAATTAAAAGATCATCTCAAGGAATGAGGACATAGCTCAGTGGCATAGCATCTGCTTGATAAGCAACAGGCCATGAGTTCAATTCCCAGTACCAAAAAAAAAAAAAAAAAAAAAAAGTCATGTCAAACTGACACATTACAATATATAAACTTTCCTACTGATGGTGGTGGAGTACACCTGTAATCCCAGCACTTGGGAAACTGAGGTAGGAAGACTGTGAGTTCAAGGCCAGAGTCTACATAGTGAGACTCTGTCTTTAAAAAATAATGAAAATTATAACCTAATCTTACCTACTTAAGAAGTCATATAATCCTGTAATGCCTTTGCTAAAAAGAAATTTAGCAATTACTCTGTTCCTTCATCAGATAGAAAATGCAACAAAAACTCAAGGTCTGAATCCAAAGTCACCTAGCTAACCTGAAAAAAACAAACAGGGTACAAATTAGAAAAGCATTCTTTTCATAGCAACTATTTCTCAACCAGAACTTGGCATACATCTCTATGCCTCAAACACCTAATGGGACGTCTTGCTTAGCTGGGTATTCCTCCCAAAAAAATCTACATAAATCTTAATAGACTGTTAACAGGGCTCCTCCTGACCACAATACCTAAAAAACAAAAAAAAGAAAATGATGACAACTAGACATATGTCACAGACAATGATGGAAAACAAGAATAAGAAGTGCTGAAAAAAAGACTGAAAGAATGATGCTAGGACAGGAAATGAAGGTGATGGTAATCACTACACATAAGTACCCATCAGTATGTTATGGAGATATGGGGAGGTAACATCAATTGGAGAATGGAGGTTAGTTGTTTAGTCTGCCTAAAGAGTTAAGATTTCCTCAGCCCTAATAGAAAGGGAATGGGGTTAAAGAAATATAAAGTACTCCATCTACAAATAAGATTCTCATGACAAGAGTCCAGTTCCAGCCTAGTCACGTGTTTGGATGACAGCACCTGAGCCCAGCAGATGCTCAATCTAAATGAAACCCAGCGCTGTGCTCAGAGCCAAGGAAGGTTCCTGCTATTTGGGAGTCCTCGAGGGAGCCATTAAAACCTCGGCTTCCTCATTTGAGAAAAAACAGCCTGAGCCAAGGAGAAAATTAAAGTCCTCTCGGCTGCAGCTGCTCACCCACCTACTCCCACCTCCCTCCACCAAGAAAAGTACCCACACCAATGCCGCTGAGTCAAGATTCGGCAGCAAGGGTCAGAGTGGAGCGCCCCCACCCCATCTCCGCCATGTAGCAATGTCTCTCATCCCGACGCGGCCTGCGTGCAGACCATCTCTGCCTCACCCCATGCCTTCATCCGGGTAAGGTTCGTAGTCTTCCACACGCATATTATACTTTTTGGCGGCGGCCGCCCGTTCCTCTGGGGTCCTAGGATAGGTGCCCGGCAGCATGTCCTTGGTCATGTGGGAGGCTGGCGCAAAGAAGCGGGCAAGTCAGACAGTCCCTGTTCTCTAGGTGCCTGGAAAGCTTAAGACTTCAGGAGCTGCAGAGACCCACCTGGGACTTTGCCTGACCCGCGCGACCTTTTCATCTCCCCGCCCGGCGCCAGGACACCAGCCACTGCTGGGACAACTACCCCCACCCGCCCACACATCAAATTTTAGTCACCCCCCCTTCCCATAATAATGCTTCGCCCCTTCCCGCGGACCTGTCCGTGCCCCCAGCGGCACCGCCTGCCGAGCTGCGCTTTGAAGCCAAAGGGCGCTCACAGCCACTGCCCGGGACCCCGCCATCTTCACCTTCTTCCCAGTTCACTCTGCGCGTGCGCAAGGACTGGAACGGCGGCTGCGCCGGGCCAAACCTATGCAAACGTCGTAGTGGGGATCGGGAATCTTCAGGATTTCATCTGGCCGAGGGGATCAGGGAATCTACTGGAGACCAGGAGCCAGGAAGGACAACAGAAAGGCGAGAAAGCCAGGGTGGTTATTCTGATATTTCAGGTTGTTGTGTGAGGACTGAGCATCTCAGTTAGACAGATGAGCCTTCAGCCCCAAGCGCACACTAATAAAACTTGGGTTTCTTTCTTCGCTGATTGCTTGCTTCTTGGCTGTACTTCACTGACACTTCTTCCATCCTGAAACATACTCATTTTTCGAACCTAGCCCTCAAGTTTGCTTGTTTTTGTTTGTTTTCTTTTTCTTGCTTCTGCTTCTCCTGCTTCTGTTTCTACTTCTGCTTCACCTTCTCCTGTTTCTACTTCTGCTTCACCTTCTCTGTCTTTCCCTCCTCCTCTCCCCCCCCCCCCATTCTCCAAACTGGTCCATCTCTTGCTTTGGATGTTCACAACCTTTGAGTTGCCTATTTCAGTCCACTTTTGCATCCAAAAGTCCCAGTCACCTCTGCTCAACAACTGTAATCCTAACAATCAGAGGCAGCTCTCCAGAAAAAGCCCAAAACCTCGGATTCACCAGGACTTGGATGCATAGCTTGCAAACCAGCCCACGATTGGCAAGCTCTAACTTAGTAGAATGGGAGACATTATGTTTGCACATGAATTTGTTTTCACACAAGTGAGATTTGAATAATTTACACTAATTTCCAGAAACTTTAGGGTTATCACTCACTGTTTTGAAGCAATTTTTTTTAGACAAGGTTTCAATATATAGTTCAAGTGGCTTTGAACTCACCATGTAGTCGAGCAGACTGGCCTCAACTCATGTCAATCCTCCTGCCTCATCCTCCCAAATACTAAGATTACAGTCGAACACCGTCTCACCAGCTGTAAAAATCATTATTGTAGACATTCTCAACTATATATCAGAGCAGTATAAACACATATGTACTGTTCAATACGTAAATTTTGGAAAAATTACTGAACAGCAAATTTCCCTCCTGTAAATGAGCATCACTAGTTGGATAATGTGAAAATAATTGGATTACATCTACAGTCCACTATCAGTAAACTGGATCTCATCTTAGATCAAGAAACAGTTGATCTTGTTTATTTATTTGTGTATTTATTTATATTGGGATATCATATATCAAAAGTTCCTATTTGTAAGTTTACAATAAAGTGATTTTTAGTATACTTATACTTCAGTTCTGCAACCACCACCACTATGTAATTCTAAAACATTTTCATTACCCCCTAAAATAAATATCATACCAATTGGCATATTTCCTATACTTCCACCTACTGGCAAACATCAATCTACTTTCCTTCTCTGTAGATTTGCCTACTCAAGTTATCTTATATATGCATTATGTGGCCTTTTGTGGGTTTTTTCAATTAGTTTAATCTTTTCAAAGTTTATTCATGTTTTACCACATATCACTACTTCATTCCTTGTTAGAGCTCAATGATATTCTAGTATATGGATATACAATATTTTATTTATATATGTATCAGCTAGTAGACATTTGGGTTGTTTGCACTTTAAATAATGCTTCTACAGACATTTGTATACAATTTTCCTGTGTGGATCTATGTTTTCAGTTCTTTTGGATATATACCTAGAACAGTTGCTAGGGCATTCAGTAATTCTATTTTCAACCTTTCAGAAAAATTCTCAGATTGTTTTGTAAACTACTTATGTTCCTGCTAGCAGCATGAGTGTTCCAATTTCTTTCTGTCTTTTTTTTATTATAGCCATTATAGTGGGCATGAATGGTATCTATCTTAGGGTGGCTTATTTTATTTTTTTAAGGGGTTAAAATTAAACACAACAAAACAGAACGGGACATAAGAAAGCATAAATTTCAAAGCTAGACAACCAGAGATCTTCACTATCTGTCATATTGTCTCTTGTTTCTTCCAAATGGTTGTCCGTATCTTTGCATATGGGGAGCTCATACTAAATAACATAGCCAATCTTTTCACAAGATGTATAGTTAACTGGCTCCCACTTGCTAAGGGGGGGGGCATGGGACAGGGAACAAGATGACATGAGATGTCTGATTCTCAGCCCGTGTGCTGGCAGGCTCACAACCGCCCCCTCCCCAGAGAAGGGAAGAGCTCCTTGTTCTCCCAGCACCCCTAGTCAACCGCACGATGCAGGTCCCGACATGCCAGGGTCTCTCTCCTTCGGGCTGCTGAGAGTCTGCCACACTCACAGCCGCCCCCCAGAGAGGGCAGGAGCTCCTTGTTCTCCTGGCACTTCCAGTCAACTGCCCGGTGCAGGTCCCACAAGGTGCAGGTCCCCCTTGGTGCAGGTCCGGACTCGCCAGGGTCTCTCTCCTGCAGGCCTCTGAAAGTCTGCCACCCTCACCTGCTATTTCTTTTTGATGAATTGACCATTACATTTCCAAAATTCTGAAATGGCCAAGAGACCACAGAAAGAATTCTCTTTAGGCTCCTGTTTGAAACCAGCATCTGCTGGCCTTGCTTCAGAGCCATGGGTGACTTATTTTATAAAGTTCTTACAGTTCTACAAGCTGGGAAACCCAAGGTTGAGGGCCTGTGTCTGATGAAATCCTTCTTGATGCATAATTCCATGGCTAATGGTATAAGAAGGGAAAGAAAGCACAATTAAGGGAAAGCAAAAGAGCAAACAGCTTCAAGCCCTCTAAAGTGGGCATTAGATGTCTTATGAGGATGGGGCTCCTGTGGTCAAAAATCCCCCAGTAGGCCCCACCTCTCAACACTATTGCATTGGTTATCAATACAAGCTTGTTGGTGGGACCTACTGAAACCTCACTGTCATTTGCATTTCCATTACCTTGATAACTAATGTTGGGTACTTTTTGTTTTTTTTCTTTTTAAGAACCTATAATCCCAGCACTCAGAAGGCTGAGGTAGGATTGCTACAAATTCAAGACCAGCCTAGACTACAAAGTGAGTTCAAGGCCAGCCTGAATTACATAGTGAGAGCTTGTCTCAAAACACCAAATAAATAAATAAAAACAAAAACATAATTTTATTAGGAAGAGTAAAATGAATCTACTCTAACTTGAACATTTGGGGTATACTAGGAAGGACCTGAAAATTCCCTTTCTAATGTCCTCTGAGACTTTGATTACATTTATATGTACCTTGATCTATCCTCCAACTTGAATGTTTTTTGATTCTTGATGGAACCTTATTATAGATCTATCGAGATTTCTTTGTTTCTTCTTGAATCTCTTAAGATAGTTTGTTTCTTTCTGGAAAGTTTTCCATTCCATCTGGGTTCTCTAATTTATTGCCATACAATTTTTTATAGTATTCCCTTATATATTGCCTTTTTATTTCTGTAACATTGGTGATATTGTGTTCCTTCTTTATTTTAGTTTAGTCTAGCTTTGTCTTTTTGAGACAGAATTTTGCTATCCAGTTCAGGCTGCCCTTGAACTCACTTTGTACCCCAGGGTGGCCTCAAACTCTCAGTGATTCCACCTCAGTCTCCTGAGTGCTGGGATTAGCACTACACCTGGCCAATTCCTTATTTTAGTAATTTGAGTCTTTTATGTCTAATTTATTTTTAATTCTCAAAATTATAAGCTTACATATTATTTTTTTTCTCTTTTTTGATGCAGGGTTTCATTATATGGTTCAGGCTGGTCTTGAACTTATTTTGTAGCCAGACTGACCCACAGCAACCCTCCTACCTCAGCCTTCTGAGTACTGGGATTACAGGTGTGCACAACCCCACCCGGCAAATTTATATATTCTTGTAAAAATCCAAAAATTGCAGATAAAACAGGTCTTAATTGCCATCCTTTTCACAGAGATAATTCTGTTATCAGATACATCATAACTACTATTTAGCACAATTACATAGTTGAGCCAGTGTATTGGTTTCTATTGCTGCATAACAAATTAAAAAATTCAATGTGCCATAAATTTAGCAGCAGAAACAACACCAATTACTCTTTCTTTCTTTCTTTCTGTCTTTCTTTCTTTCTCTCTCTCTCTTTTTGCTTTTTGTTTTTTGAGACAGGGTCTCACTATGTCTCCCCAGTCTGGCCTGGAATTCTGTGATCCTCCTATGTCAGCCCCCCAAGTCCTGGAATTACAGGCATGCACCACCATACCTGGCCAGGATACCACTATTATAAACAGGCAAGTTGAATAGACAACAGGCAGTTATAGAGACACTGGGGCTAAAACAGAGTCAGGATAACCAAGCCTTGGTCAGATAAGCAGGAGCCTGAGGTCAATAATTAGCAAGAACCGGGTGGACAATTAAGTCCAGGGATGTAGCAAGCAAGGTGATGGATGACAACTTCTGCTCCTACGTCTGGAAAATGATTTTTCCTTCTCATTTTATTCTTTTAATAAACCACTCGGGTAGGATAGAGGTCCAAAGGCACATGCAGACATGCATTTGCTATCTGCCTCAACTCCTCATAGGCCCATCAATAGTTTAAATAAGCTTATTTTAGTCCTACAGGTTGACCTTAGTTTGACTCAGAATCTCAGTCCTAGTTACTTTTTGGTATTAAAAATTCCCAGATGAAGAGTCCCCACGGCAACTGTTAATGGTTTGTATCTAGTTGTCCCCCCAACATGAGGTTTTCATGTGGTCATAGGTGGGAGTTTTGAGGTGGCTGGATTAGGGTGTGTGGATGTGGGATTAAGGGTGTGGATAGTGGAAGCTCTGCCTTGGGTGTGGGTACCATCAACCAACAGGGTTACGGTCCAAATGGAAAATGAGAGAAAGGAAAAGCAGGCTTGTTACTGCTACTGCTGTTGCTTTGCTGCCTCCTGCCTGCTTTGCCCTAGACTATTTCTCCTCTGTGACCCCTCCTCCACACCAGCTTGCTGTGGAACCAGCAGACTATGAACTGAAACCTCTACAAACTATGAGTTAAATAAACCTTTCCTCCTTTAACTTGGCAGTGTCTGGTGTTTTGTCCTAGCAATGAGAAAAGTAACTTACTTTTAGGCTCCCTCCCAACTATTAGGAGCTACTCTTCTCTTCTTAATAAATACTGCTCCTGTCTACCTCTTTCATACTCAACTTCATGCTTTGACTTAGTGAGACACAAACTCAGGTTACACAGTTACACCGCTGGACTAAAATCAAGGTGCTGTTTTGGCACCTGAATTCTGAGCCTTTCTGTGCTCAGGGGTCATTGTCTGAATTCCATTACTTGCATTTGGAGGACTAGGCTCTCTACATGCTTGGTGGCTGTCACCTGGTCTGTATCAGCCCTCATAGCACCTGTCAGTCCCTGCCACGTGGCAGTTTGCTCCTTCAAGGCAAACAGGACAGAATGTGCCCTGTGTCCTGGCTTCAGATCTCCCAGTTATGTATCAGATGTCTGCACTGAGATTTAAAGGGCTTAAAGCAGTAAGGCCCTTGTTAACTCAGTTAACTGATTTGAGATCTTAATTACCTTTTTCAATGTAATGTACTCTTAACTGCAGGAGTGCTGCCCTATTGCATTCACAAGTTTTGATCTCATTTAAGGGGAGAGACTTACACAGGGTATCTACACCATGGAGTGCAAAACTTGAAATCTATTTTAGAATTCTGCCTTTCACAGCCAACCATAGGAACTGTTTAAATAACCAACAGAGGCAATCGATATTGTCTGTTATAATCAGGATATACTGTTTGAAAGTGTAGAATGCCCATACTAGTCTCATGGAAAGAATATATATGAGCAGGGGAGATGGGGCCAGACAGAAAAATCAAATGACATTAAAAACAAAACAAAATAAAAATAACTCCCTTGATTTTACATTATATTTAACATCCTGTCACGGCCTGCTGAGTAGCTGAGATGACAGATGCTCCATCGCGCCCAGCTCTTCCCTTGATTTTAAAAGAATTTAACTTGCCTTAGATCTTTTGCCTCAGCCTTCAAAGCTCCCTTTGTTTAGCATCTATCACTGTGATAACTGCTTTTCCTCTGACTTCCTTAGGGCGGTCGAGTTTGCTTGTCTCTCCTTCCGAAGGCGTCAAGTATAACGCTTAGCTAGGCTTGCCTCCTTCTTTGCCTCTTGTCTCAGCCTGGGTGGAATAAGGGTGCGTTGGTTTACCAGGAGGGACTGAAGTCCAGCCCCAGTTCAGCCCAGTGGAGGGAGCCTAGGACTTAGCGCTGTGTGCCACCAGTAGGAGGCGCGCCCAAGCCTCGGCCCTACACTTGAACGTGTCCGCACCGCTCTCTCTTCCGGCTCTTCTCTATGGTTGCCGTTGTGCTTCCGCCCAGAATGGGCGGGGCTCCTGCTTCCGGAGGGACTGTCCACAGCTGCGGAGATGGCGTCGGCCGCGGCCTCCAGCGCTGGAGAACCCCGGGAGGAGGCCGAAGCGCTAGGCTCCGGCTGGGATGAGTCCCAGCTACGCAGTTATAGCTTTCAGACGCGCCCCATCCCTCGTTTGAGCCAGAGCGACCCCCGGGCGGAGGAGCTCATCGAAAATGAGGTGGGAACGGGGCCGTGCGAGCGAGCGGGTGGGGGAGGGACTGGGTTGGGGAGAGGTCGGAGGGCGGGGGAGGGGAGGACGTAGTGGGGGGAGGGGAGGAGAAATGGGATCTGAGGACTCCGCGCTGCAGGACGGGGCAGAGTGTTTTGAAGTTGGGAAATCGTTGGAGCCCTGAGAGGAGAACCCAGTTTCTTGGGATTGTGTCCTTTGATTTTTTTTTTTCACCTGGTGTTTTCGCTTAGGAGCCTGTGGTGCTTACCGACACAAATCTTGTGTATCCTGCCCTGAAATGGGACCTTGAGTATCTTCGAGAGAATATTGGCAACGGAGACTTCTCTGTGTACAGTGCCAGCACTCACAAGTTCTTGTACTATGATGAGAAAAAAATGGCAAATTTCCAGAACTTTAAGCCGAGGTCCAACAGAGAGGAAATGAAATTTCATGAGTTTGTCGAGAAACTGCAGGATATACAGCAGCGAGGAGGAGAAGACAGGTAACTGCCAAGACCTTGGCTTTTCATTGGATTTGGAGCATCCATTTTTAACTTGCGGGCAGAGTTGATTGAGCAGGATTAGTATTGTGCATCTCTGAATTCCTGCTGAGTAAATTGTCCGTTGTTCTCTAAGGGGTTAAGTCTGCTTGTTCCATTTTAGATGGCAGTCAACAGTTACTAGACATTTTGATTTTCCAAAAGAAGCTCAAGTTAAAAATCTCTTGACTTCTGTTTGTTATTTCACATTGGAGAAGGGGTTTGAGACAGGGCTTACTTACTGTGTAGCTCAGGCTGCCCCTTGCACTTTGGGTAGTTCTCCTACCTCAGTCAGGGTCCAGGTTCTGCGATCACAGATGTGTGTCACCTTGTCCAGCTCAGGTATTTTTTTTTTAAAAAAGAGCTAGGAAACCAAACAGTAAATGCCTGTCAGTGGATCTAGCTCTAAGATTGCCACTTTACAGCCTTTGTCCTAGAGTATCATGGTGACTGGGGGCAGTTTCAATTGAGAAGTTGTATAGTTGTGATTTGGGCTAAAGAATATTGGTATCTTGTGGCCTAGAGAAGATCAGATCAGATTAGGTTGAAGGTTGGATAGTTGATGTTTTGTAATGTACCAGGGATAGCAAATACAAGGTACACTTGGAAGAATGGTTTTTCCTTTCTGCTTTTTTCTCTTTATGAGGGCAGCCCCTGTGTAGGTCCCAGACTACATTGAGTCTCACAGGGTAATGTTGTCTCTGGGTAATTTCTTTCACTGAGTACTTAATATGCATGCTTGTGAAGTGTCCTTGATTCAAAGTTACCTGAAAACCATTGCATAAATGTGTATGTTAATGTCTAGAAGAGTCCAATTGTTGCATTCAAGGCTTGAGGGTTCCTAGTAACTAGTGTTTCCAATTTAATCACCATTTCTAGTAATATTACCTTAACTGTTACCAGTTTGGGCAGTGAGATGCATTGAGCTTGTTGAAGTAGGGTTCTTAGGACTATAGGGCTGTTTGGGTCTCTTGTTCAAGTTTGGCCTCTTACTGATGTGTCTTGTAGGCATTGATCAAGTGTATCTGGGTTTTCCTGTCCCTTAATTAATTTGTGATCTTCCTCAGGTATGTTAGGATGGTGGGGTGTGCACCTAATGGGGTGTCCTTTGGTGGTGAAGACTGTTATAGGTAGATTGCTATACCAGTTGAGAGGAATGAGGCTTCAAGCTAGTACTCACTGGCCCCCAAAAACGAAGGCTTATTACTCACTCTCACTATAAGTTCATCATTGGTCATGTCATCTTTTTCCTTTTGGGGTCCACCCTATACTCTAGTAGCTACTATCTGCAACTTTGTATTTGTTGTGGCAGAGGGAAAGATGGGAAGTGTGAACTGTTCTTAACATTACAATTGGAAGGTAGGCCCAATGGCCTACATTTGTGACCCCAGCTACTTGGGGAGTCTGAAACTAAAAGGTTGCAAATTCAAGGCCAGCCTGGGCAGTTAGTGAGACCCTGTCTCAAAATAAAAGTTTAAAACTGCTGGGGATGTGGCCCAGTAGTAGTATACTACTGCCTAGCATGGGTTCAGTCACAAGCATCACAAAAAGTAAAAAAAGACAGTTGGAAATGCAGTTCACATCTGTGGGTATTTAGTTGGCCAAAGTAAGTGAAATAAGCCTGGCTTTAAGTGGGCATGAAAGAATAGCTTCTCTGGGGAAAGACCAGCTTTTGGTAGGTGAACAGTGTTACAGTCTATGACAAGGGCCAAAGGAGGTATGTTAGGCCTTGAGAGTCTGGCCAATTTATATTTCTAGGCTTTTGGTGAGTAGTCTTCCAGGAAACTGAAATTGTGTGGAAATTCTGTGTATATGTACATTTTTATGGGGTACTTTGGATTCTTAAGGGATTTATTCTGTGACCCAGAAGGATAAGAATCTCTTCTTTAAAAGTTTAGTGTTGATTAGAGTTAAGACTTTAGTTCTGAGCCGGACGATGGTGCATGCCTGTAATCTCAGCACTCTTGGAGCCTGGGGCAGGAGGCCAACCTGAATTACTTAGTGAGACCTGTCTCAAAAATGAGGAGAAAAAGGATTCAGTTCTGAGTTGGGTGTGGAGGTGTACCACTGTGGTCTCAGCTCCTTGGAAGGACAAGGTGGAAGTTTAACACTAGCCTGGGCATCACATTGTGACCCTGTCTCAAGAAAGAAAAAATCAGTTCTGTGAGAATTCTTGTTAGTTATGGATTTACATGACTATAGCTGTTTTTTATGGGAGGTGCTGTTGTGGATTTGAGTTTGTATTTCCAGAAAGGAGAAGCTCATGCCAGGGGCTGTGTGCATGCATTGATGAAATTTTCTTCTTGGGGAATGTAGGTTATATCTACAGCAAACTCTCAATGACACCGTGGGCAGGAAAATTGTCATGGACTTTTTGGGTTTTAACTGGAACTGGATTAATAAGCAACAGGGAAAGCGTGGCTGGGGACAGCTGACTTCTAACCTGCTGCTCATTGGCATGGAAGGTAAGAACTCTTTCAGAAAGCAGCATGGCTTGGAGTCATACAAAATTGATTTCCAGTGTTGTCTCTATCACTGGTTAGCTCCATGACTCTGAGTAAGTCACTGGGTTTTTTAAGTGTTAGCTTCCTCATCTGCAGAAGAGACACGGTAATATCTCACAGATAACTGAGGATGAAACGAGATAATGTATGTTCTGCTGGTTTCATGCACTTTAAAAAAAATTCCCTCTTCCCTTCTCAGCTGCTGTGTGAGGGCATATATTGAAATGTTGGGGACCCCTCTGAAATGCCACTGCTGTCCATTGGATCTGCTGTATCCAGAAGATGTTCATCTCAGTAAAAGGGGGGGGGGCTTATAGATTCAACCTTATTTTTTAAATAAGTAATATATTTATGGGGCACAAAATTCAAAAGGTGTAAATAGGTATGTGGCTATAAATCTCTCTTCCACCTCTTATCTCCCAGTTTCCCGGTTCACTTCTTTCGAGGGGCTGCATGTTATTGTTTATTTTTCTTGCTAGAAAACGTTATGCATACACAAACAAATGCATCAATGTAATCTTCTGGGTTTTGTTTGTTTCCTTTTGAGCAAGAAGGAAAAGTTTTTAAATTCCATTAGGAGAAGGAAAATACTAATGGGACAGGGTCACTGTCTTATTTTATTTCTAGCACTAGCTCATGGCAGCACAAGCTCCCAGTTGGTGCTTAGTAAATTGTGAATAGACTTTGTTGAACAAGGAAGGAGAGTGACTGTTCATTGTCATTCACTCCTGAGCTCTGAGGTCACTTTAGTTACCCTTCAGGTTTGGATCCTTTGTTGTAGATTAATAAAGTTTTCCAGCAGTGTAGCTTAGGAGTTAATACCTGTCCTTTAAAGCCCATGGTTGATTGGCCCGCCAAGAAGGAGCCTCTTCTGGTTTCCTTGAGTCTTTCTCCATTGCTTTCCTTTCCTGTAGCAGGGAGGTGGATCCTTCAGCTAGAGGTAAAGAACAACTGTCTTTCGAAGGCACCCATGTACTCAGCACTTAAGAAGGTGGTTTTCTTGGCATACCGAAGTGAACCGGGGAAGGTTTCCTAAACTTCGTGCCCTGAAGAAGTGTGCAAAGGGCATAGATATGGCCTGCTACGCAGAAATGAGGTAGAACATACCCTAGGGCAGAATTAATTGAAAGTAGCATTTAAATAATGTGTTAAGGTTGTTTAAATTTTACAATACTCCCTTTATGCTACAAGCTTCTCCCTGGTGAGAGTCAGCAACCCCAGTGAGTCCCATGCTGCTATGAGAAGTGCTGTGTTTCACAGGTGTGGTGAAACAGGAACAAAGGTTGAAAATCTTGGGCTTCAGGACAGCTACAAAAAACAAGGACATATTCACTCAACTTACAATGACCGATTAACTTTTCCAGAAGATCATGTGTTCATTGTTGGTAGTAGTCATTTCAGTCATTTCTGACTTGCTTCCCTTGAATTATTGCCACAGTCAAAGAAAGTATAAGTATACACAGTATCTTCTCCTGTGAGACTTGAAACCATTTTGTGTGCCCTGGATTCCAGTAAGGGCAGCAGCCATGATTTAGCAAAGTCTGCAGTGCTTTTGTCATTGCTAACTGGTCATGGCCCCTTTCCGATGAAAGTTACTATACTTAACTGCCCATAAAAATGTAACCCGTAAGCCAGGCATGGTGGTGCATGCCTGTAATTGTAGCACTCAGGAGGCTGAGACAGGATCACTGTGAGTTCACGGCTGTCCTAGGCTATATAGTGAGTTTAAGGCCAGCCTGAACTACACAGCAAGACCTTGTCTCAAAAGTATCACTTAATTTGCTGAAAGTTGTAACTGCTGTATCTCTGATTCTACCTAAAATTTGACTTGAAACCCTTAGCTGGGAGGGCATGCTGGGTTTCCTCTCCAGGGCTGTTTAACCTGTGCAGCAGATGCACTACTTTGGATAAAGAAATGTCTTTTTTCCTATAGGAAATGTGACACCTGCTCACTATGATGAACAACAGAACTTCTTTGCTCAGATAAAAGGCCATAAGCGATGCATCTTATTCCCACCAGATCAGTTTGAGTGCCTCTATCCATACCCTGTCCATCACCCATGTGACAGACAGAGCCAGGTGAGCTCATGTGACCAAAGGAGGGTGTGGAGCTCCAAATTGTAGGAATGCCTTTTGAGAGCAGTGGTCACAGCATTGTTCCCCTTCCCTGTGGTGATAGGTGAGGTTTGGATTGTAGGTTCTTTACCTTATAGGCAAACCCAGAGGATAGTTTCCCAGTGTCACTCACATATTCCAGGCTCCTCAAGCGGTCATCATGAAACAGCCCATAGAGCTACTTCTCAGGAGCAGGCTATCATGGATGCTGATGGACTCAGGTTACTCTGTCTGGTTGGCTTACAAGCTTGTGAACAGAATATGTATGTCTCCATTGGACTTAATCACTGCTTTTTGTTGTTATGTATTCTGTTTCTTTTTTGATATGGGGAAAAGTAAAATGTCACTCGTATTTCCTGGATTTAAGTGAGGCACTTGGTTGACTGCATGAGTAGCAACAGACATCCTCTCCCTCCTTGTAGGAATCTGTTGGTTAGAACTTGTTTTGGGAGGAAAGTTTCTGAAGGTTTAGGAGATGGATGAGTTCTGATTTCTCATCCTTAGGCCATTGAGTAGTCTTCAGATACCATGCACACTGAAGACTATCGGAGTCTTCATGTTGGAGACTCTATCATGTAACACTCAAGCCTGGACTGCCTTACGTTGTTCTTCAAGAGCGAAACATACATTGCATTTTCTGCTGCATAACTTAAGATATTTCCAGGCCATACTTAACATGTCAAGGTGTAACTAGCACATGGTTGTTTTGATGACAGTCTGGTGATTGACCTTTTTTCTTTTTCTTGAATCTCTTAGGTGGACTTTGACAATCCTGACTACGAGAGATTCCCCAATTTCCAAAATGTGGTTGGTTATGAAACAGTGGTTGGCCCTGGTGATGTTCTTTACATCCCAATGTACTGGTGAGGAAGAGGCTGTGGGTTGGGCCCTCTGGGAGCTAACTTTCTCATTCCCTGGAAAGCTTTATTTGTGTGTCTTTTGAGTTGAGACAAGATTGATAATACGTGCAGTAAGGTTAATACACGAATGTCAGCATACTGACCATGGGGGAGATGATAACCCTGTCTGTAAGAGAGGACAGTTCCTCAAATGCAGCAAGATCCTGGAGACTTGTCTGTACCCTTTGGGATTTGCAAACTGAACACTGCTGCGGGTAGCCCAGTGTGTTCTGCAGGATGAGCAGAGAGATACTGTCTTCACCCTTTCTCTCTACGCTGCTGTTCCCTGTTTCTCCCTGGGAAAAGTAACCAGGAGCCTGTTTGTTTCTTTGCAGGTGGCATCATATAGAGTCATTACTGAATGGGGGGATTACCATCACTGTGAATTTCTGGTATAAGGTGAACATGTTTTCTCTGTTTTTTGATGGAACTATGGCTGGGGTGAGGTAAATATAATGAATGATTTTGACTGGCTCAGGGTAGTTGGCCATCCCTAGAAGTGATCTAGGGTCTTTGGGAGAAGATGAAGAAGAAGATTGAATCAGTTCCTTAGAAGGGAGAATGGTACTAGGAGCAGTCAGCAGACACTGAACCCTGCTGCTGAAGACATTTTCCAACCTTCTGCTTTCTTTGTAGGGGGCTCCCACTCCTAAGAGAATTGAATACCCTCTCAAAGCTCATCAGAAAGTGGCCATAATGAGGAACATTGAGAAGATGCTTGGAGAGGCCTTGGGGAACCCACAGGAGGTAAGTCAGAGCGGGTGCGGCACCTCCTTACCTTCTTTGTCTCAGTGTCTGATGACCTCTCTCTCCACAGAGGTTATGGATATGTTTTTAAAAATTCCTGTTTTCTGGTGAGAGCTGGGTTTGACTGGCGGATCAATTATAATCTGTTCCGAGCTAGTAGTAATGTTCCCCACGAGGCTTGTGTGCCAGCTGGGGGTCCCCAAGGGGATTCTTTTGGAATGGAAAGTGTTCAGTAAAGCATCTCCTTGTATTCTCTCTCCCAGCTGGACGAGGGCTGCTTTCGGTCACGTTGAGACCTGCTATCCACACAGGTGCATCACTGGTCCATTGGGTAAATGGGGGAGATGTGTATTTGAAATGCTCTTGCTTTCTCCTCAGTAGCCACAGGTGCCTCTGAGGTTGAGAGATGGCACCAGGCCCAATTGCAGAAGGCCTTTTGTTGAGGCTGTAAAAGCGTTGGACATTCCTTGGGGACATCAGAGAAACATGCAGATACCTGTGTGTGAGAGTTTATGAACTCCATCAGCCTATCTTTTTGCTGCTGCTTGCACATAGAGAGTATTGTGAAAGGGAAGGTAGTACAAGATGAAACCACCATCCTCACCCCCACAGAGAAAGGCCATGCTCCAGAGTACTGCATTGACCTTCAGGAAGAACATTGATTAGAGGGTTCACAAGATTGAATGAGAGCTTTGTCTCTGTCCTTGGCTGGACATTGAATGTCTCTAGGTACATTGGGTCCAATTCCAGGACAGGGAGCAGGAGTTCTGACTGGCTCCTCATGTCTCTTTACAGGTGGGGCCCTTGTTGAACACAATGATCAAGGGCCGATACAACTAGCCTGCCAGGGGTCAAGGCCTCCCGCCAGGTGACTGCTGTCCCGTCCACACGGCTTCGTTGATGAGGACAGGAGACTCCAAGCACTAGTATTGCACGCTGCACTTAATGGACTGGACTCTTGCCATGACCCCGGAGCCAGGTGTTTGGGGCAAGGCAGGGTGATTGCACTCCACTCCCATTCGGAGGGACTTCTCACCTTTGCCTCTTGAGCCCAAGCACCTTCCCTCGCTGTCCCCCCAAGTCTTACATTCAGTGTGTGGAGTCCCTGCTTCTGGTTGTCATCATATCTGTGTGTGTTAGTATTGTCAACTTTTGGTTGTGTGTGCATGCACACACAAAGCTATCTGTTCCTTGTTCCCTCCTTCTGGGCCAGTTTATCACTTCTGGCTGTTTGCCGTCTCCTGCAACCTCAGTGCCTCAGCCTGAGAGAAAGGAGATGTTCTTGGACCCCTACTACATCTAGGCTGCAGGGCCACAGCAAGTCTGACCATTAGGTCATTGTGTCCTCTGCCAGTTTCTGCAGAGCCAGGCTCCAGACCAGGTGGGAATGGCCACTGGGTCTCTACTAGGCAGATTGCAGAGGCTTGCCTTGGAGAGTCTTGATGGCTTTCCAGTGGGAGAGGAGTAGATACGGTTCCATCTGGGACCTACAAGCTCAAGCCATACAGAGGAACCTTGGAACATATGAACCAAGGATGTGCATATGTTCCAAATTAGAAAAACATATAGCTTTTCTCTTTCAGTACCAGCCCTTGCCCATGTTCTAGGTATCAAGGGAGATCTCCTAGCTATGGCTTCTCTAGGCTCTCGGAGTGCAAGCCACTGCACGTGTGTATACTTGTACGTGTGTGTTCACACTGGCCAGCCTCCCCACTTGCCAGGGTTCTCCACTGCTTTCCTTGTCCAATGTGACACTGCAGTGTGACCCCTGGAGGTACTGCCTGACTTAGCCTGCAGCTTTTTTAGCCATGATTTTAGCCATGGTATGTTGGTCAGGTCTCAGTGCAACCTGCCTGAGGCTGACTGGCTAGAGCCTCAAGGCCCTGTGCCCTCCTGTCTGGGCCATATCCTCTACTCTTGCTGAGTTTCCTGACTGAGTAGATGACATGGGATTGGGCTTAGGCAGCTAACTCACTACAGTTCATCCACCTCAGGGTGAGGGCAAAGATATAGCCCTGCCTCTTAAAGCCAGCGCCTCTGCCAGAATCTGCAATAGCATTATATGACACACTCGACAGGGCAGCTGGCAGAACAGGAAAGTATAACTTGCTCTTCTGTTAGTAAATGCTTATGGGCACCTGTCTGAGGGCTATAGCTTAGAGCTGGGTGGATGGTTTTTGCACAACACAGAGGGCCATTATTCACATCTGGTCAGTGGGAGTGGGCCCTTGTTAGTGGGCAGTGGTGGCCATGCATCTACTCACCTCCAGTCCTTCCATCATCCTTTCCTTCCTGGAAAGGAAGAGGAAGTTGGAAGTCTGGTTTTACTTCTACCCCCTTTTTTATTTTTTTATTTTTTGACCAAAGGTTTACTTCCGATATCTGAGCTGTGGCTCTCACCCCCAAAGCTCAGTTTATAGTGCCCTGATGGACTGAGATTTGTGTGTATGCATGTGTGCACCTACATGTGTATTTTGGGGAGGGGTGTTCAGTACTCCATTCTGGGGTTCTCTGGTGCAGTGTGACTGTGCAGACATGGTACCTTCTCAAGTATAGCTCTTTCAAATACAGTCAATGCCGGGAAACATGGCTACAGTGCAATCCATGTCTCTATCTCTTTTGGGAAAGAGAAGCACAGCAAAGAAAGTAAGGCAGATAGATGCTGAACTTGGCCCAGTGACCCTTGGGAGAAGCTGATACTTTCATGCTCAGTACCAGAATGCACTCCTGGCTCAGCCCTCCTAAGATGCCAGTGCCTTGCAGCAGGAGTTGGGTGCCACTTAGTTGTTCCTTCCAGGTTGCTGCAGCTAAGGAAAGGAAGGGAGGAGGCTAACTGAAACCTCAGGATTGGTCCTGGTCCTTGAGTAATAGTTAGCCACCCTGAGTTGTAGGTACCTGTAAAGTAGGTGTTCTTAGGTAACAGATGAAGACACGGGCTTCAGAGAGTAAGTGATCAGAGTTAGGCAAGGTACCATCACTGTTTGACTGCAAATCCCCTGCTGGTTCCTTTCAACCAAACTTGGTTCTCCTCTTCCCTTCCTGCCTTATAGCACAGGTCCTCTTCTAGGGCCTTATCCATGAGATAGTGTCTGTAGGGAATCAGCCCAGGAGGATACAGAAGTCTAGCTCCAGATGAAAGCCTTTTTAGTACAGCTAAAGACATCTGGAGACTCTGCCTGGGGAGCCATATTAGGAGTTAAGGATACTGGGGTTGGGGATTTAGCTTGGTAGCACAAGCACTTGCCTGGCAAGTGTGAGTTTGTGAATTTGATCCCTGGTACCCCCCCCCCAAGAGTTAAGGATACTGAGAGCAGCCACAGGACTGAGCTATAGGTCCTGATGCATTACTGTGTCCCCTTTAATAGGTCCCATAGCCCTCCTAGCATGCTTTTGCATCAGGATATTGAAGCTTTAGTTGCTAAGATTGCTAAATCTTTTTTTAACAGGTGCTCACAGTGTAATGCAGGCTGACAGTGAACTGTGTAGCCCAGGTTGGCCTCAAGGCAACCCTGCCTCAGCCTCTCGTGCTGGGATCACAGGTGTGTGCCACCACGTCTGGCAGAAGTCTTTATTCTGCCACTTCTTCCATGGGGGGTGAGTTGTTGGTTCCTTCCTTTGCTTACCTAAGAGTAAGGGTGAGGCTTGTGGCAGGAAAAACTGCTGGTTTCGTTCTTGTTTCATATCCTGGCTGGCAGCATGGAGGTAGATGTGCCAAGACAAGATGGGAACTTGGGCCTGTTTAGTGATCAGCCATGTTGCAAGCTTATATTTTCACACCCAGGTACAGAAGACACTGTTACTTTGTGAAGTCAAATATTTGTTGGGACGGGGGGTCCAGGGGTGGAGGAGGGGCTGTTCTGGGTATCAGCTGAGCAGATGCCCAGGATGCCTGGGGGAGACCAGCTTCCCCTACAAATCAGAGCTCTAAATTACAAGGTTTTTACCAATGAGAACAGTTGGGGAAAGTCGTCTGCTCTCATTTGCGTAATGGTTTCTGTCACTGGTGATTAGACACAGGATGAAGGAAAAGAAATTTGACAATTAGGAATGAGCGATCATTAATCTGAATCTGTTAGGAGATAGAGAGGGGAAAGGATTCTTACTACTGGGCTGGCCCAATATGGGGTGAGGGGAGCATTGCTTCTAGTCCTTGGAGCCACCTGGGCGAGATACACTTTTGAGTGTTTTCACAAGTGGACAGAGCTTTTACTTCTGAACAAAGATGAGTCCCCAGCCTGAGGTAGAAATGAAGAGAGTCTTTGGGCATGAGCCAACAAAGATAGAGATGGATGGTGTCAAATTTACAAGCTGTAGGGCAAAGAAGAATGAGGGTAGCTCTGACATGTGTTTGCTGTTATGGGGATATGTTTCTGTAATAGTCAACGCTCAGGATCCTGCAGTCCTGACAAGTATTTGTTGCATTCTACCACTAGGATGTGAAGGAAACCTGGTCTTAGATCCCAGGAGCCTGTGCTTGGTGAGGAAGGAAAGTTTGAGGCAGAGCAGAGGGTGACACCCTCCATCTGATAGGTTGGGTACCCCAAGGGTAGGGACTAGAAGAAGTTGGGGGAGAGCTCTGCTTGCTGGTTCTAGGCTACTCAGAGCACCTTGGGTCTCTAGGGAGGGACGACGACTCCATGCCTCTCAGCAGCACTTGGGTTTCCCAGCACTGGTACCCTGGTGACTGTGTGCTCAGCATTGAGACTGGTGGCTCAGATGTGGCCCAGTGATGAGGTTACTAATAAGCTGAGTTGAAAGGTGTGGAAAATCCTAGCTTAGATATGCCTTTGAGTTACTGTCCCTCTCCTGTGTGTGTCCCTTCAAACTTGAAGGACAACATTAACTTGCATCAGTTTGTTCCTCAGTTCTGTGGCATGTTTACAGAAGGTTGCTTAAAATCAGAGCTTCCCTCCAGAATGGAGAGAGTGGTGGTTCTCTCAGAGTGTGAATTTCTTGAGGACAGGGCCGTCTCCTCCTGTGTTCCCTACCTCTGGGTATCTCACTCTCCAGATTCTGGTGCAGAGTTTAGCAAGGACTAAGACACTGACCAGTTTTCCCTAGGTGAGGTTCGTAGTGGAGTTTATCTGGAAGTGAGTAGCTCGTGGCCTTGTGCTTTGAATGCATGTCCTCCCCTTTGAGCCATCTGGCTGCTTTTCCTCTAGTCTCCCCACTGCTCTGAGAGTCCTCTCACACTTTGTATTCTGACATGTTCAGCTTCCCTTTCTAGCTCTTCCTCCAGTTTCCCATCAGCGTTTGCCTGCCTGGACTCTTCAGTGAGCCCTTCACCAAGGCCTGTTGTACTCAGCAGTTCCCATGAATCTCTGTGGCTGCAAGTATTTGGACACATTGGCTGTAGGGCCCCTCTGAGATTATCCTTGCTCACCTTCCAGTTCTGATCTCAGGAAGCTCTGTTGCACCCCTACTCAGTCCTCTGTTTTGTCCGCTCTGCTCTCTCGCCATTCCTGTCAGATTTGGACATCCTGGACTGGCTCATCTCTGTGGGCCCATTTTGATTGTCCTTTAGGCAGCAGTTTAGTCTTCCCAGGTAATAGGATCTGGAATGGAACCTTGCCGAGCATGTGCAGGCAGCCTCCAGGCTAGTGAGCCTGTGATCAACAAGAGGGGGACCTAGAGAGCAGCAGGGAACCAGGGACTGGAGAGTTGGTCAGGAGACTTCACACATGGCACTAGCTTGATAAACCAGTGTGGAAGGACTGAGATTTGTGGTCCTTTTTTGTGCCGTAGGGTCCCAGTGGTTGATGTTTATTATGTGACTGACTTGGAAACTTTGTTTCAGTGATATCTAAGCAGATTTCCAGTGATCCTTTGCCTTTAGAGAAGAGCACTGGGAGGAAAGAATAAGAAATGTCCCGAGCATATATTGAGTTGGGAGCAGAAGAGTTCCGGTTCCTACATTGTCTTGGGCAGTGTCTGATGTCTCTTCTACCAGGTCAGCCAGATACTTACTGTCATAGCAGCCTGGCCCTTGGCAAAGAACTACCACCAATAACAGGCTGACTTACTTTGTTCCTGGGGAAGCTGTTACCTCCACGTGCCTAGAGAGCTGTGCTTCCAGACATCAGCTCAGACTGTTATACTTGTAGGGTGACCGTGGGCACTGGAGCTGAGTCAGGTAGAGCTGCTTCTGCTTCTGGTACTAAGCCCCATCACTTGTCTGACCTCAGACTCTCAATGGTCCCATCACACTGCCCTCACTGGGGAATGAGCTTTCAAAATCCCTTTGGAAGAAGCAGTACAGCAGTCAGGTCAGGCCCCTTAGTTTACTTTTGGTCTGTACCTCTCATGTTAAATTATAAGTGTATTCAGATGAGTCCAGTGCAGAAGGGCATTCAGAAGAGAATTCAGAAAAAACATGAATAATTGGTAACTACCAAATCTTGTGTGATTCTCCTGTAGGCACAATAGTAGTTATTGTCCCTGAGTGCTGGCAGATCAGCAGGGGAGTCAAGCAGGCAGGCAGAATGAAGGGCACACCAAGGAGAAGCACCTGATCCAGCTTTGGTTCCCACGGTCACCCTAGGTGATGTTCTGAGCTAATGTCTGGATGACACAGAGTTCTTACCCAGGGTTTAGGGAGAAGCAAAAACTTGTACATTTCTTCTCTGGCTTCTCCTGGTCCAAAGATAAAGATTGGGAAAGGGCCAGATGATGGATCCCAAGAAGACCCTTTAGTCACGGAAATCTTTAAAACTAAGTTTTGTTGCTGGCTACATTTATCTTGAAGTGCAGATGAATTGGACTCACTCGTTTTTAGCCACTCTTACTGTCCTTAGCATTCTGACCTCTGGATGGAAACCTGTTGAAAGAGGTTGAATCAGGTCACTCAGACTTTAACCAGGGGTATGTTCTGGCTGGCTTTAATTCTCAGTGGCCTTGGGTCACCCAGTCATAGGAACTGCCCCATCCTGGCCACCTCCTTTGGTCTCCACTACAAGCCAAGACTCTGCAGTTCTCCCGGTGCCCCCAGCACTGGCCTTGGAGCCAAGAAGATGCCATGGGCTAAGTTCCCCCTTGGCTGCAGGCACTGAAGTCATTGTACTATCACCTTTCTTTGTAGGTGGCTGGTTCTGACCCTTAGGTGTCTAATGTTTGGCCCTTGCCAATTGTGGTGTCCTACTGTGTTTGCCTAAGACCTGTTCACTTGGTCACTGAGGTCAATCCTGCTTGCTCCGGAACAGAGTCTCATGTATACCTGGGCCCGAGTTTATTCCCTCTGGAATAGTGTATGGTGCCACGTAGGTAGTGGTTGAGAAGGCTTTGCACACTAGATCTGCCATTCTGTGTGTCCTTGAGCAAAAGACAGAACTGCTTGAAACTAAAGTTGTGGTTTTTTTTTTGAAACTCAAGTTCTTTTGCACGGGGATAACATTACTTACCTTATTAGGATTACGTGAATGAATGTTTGTAAGGTCATAGCCAGCTGTCATCCTTAGCTTTTGGAGGCCTCAGGCTTCCTCTCTCACATAGTCTACTTCATCCAGCGTTCCAGCCAACACCGCATGTCCAGGCTTTGGGTCCATCTCATCCGTCAGCTCCTGAGCAGGGGGTAGGTACAAACATCTGATCTTCGTGCCAGCAGCTCCTACCTCTTCTCAGTGGACTCTCAAGCCACCATGGAGTAGCAGAAGAGGTGACTGCAGGTGAGGGACACAAAATGGAAGGAAAAAGGGGTGGGACTGAAGTCCATGAAGAGCAGGACTGAGGACAGAGATGGTTTTGCTAGGACCGGATCGGGTGCTCAAAGAATAGGAAGAGAAACCTAGACCTGGACTCATCCCCAGTTACTGTCTCATCCCCAGAACAGGGAATGAGGCAGGAGGGTAAATGCAGAACCCAATTGCTGAGTAGAAACAACTCCAGCTGCATGGCAGGGAACCCAAGTGGAATGCATATGTAGTCCATGCAGGTTGTATTGGTTAGGCATGTTATCTTGCTATGCCTCAGTCCCCTGCTGTGTATATATACACATATATTTTAGTTTTGATTTTTGAGGTGGTCTCACTCTTGTAGTTTAGGCTGGACTTAGTGTGTAGCTTAGCTGACCTTGAACTCGGTAATCCTCCTGCCTCAGCTTCCTGAGTGCTGGATCACTATTAAGCCTAGCTGTCTTCATCTTTAAGGTTGGTTAGTAATACTCCCTTCCAGAGTTGGTAGGACAATGTATGTGAAGGTGCTACACTAACTATACATCAAATGTCAGTGGTTGAGTGATTCTGGGAATGGGAGTCTAGGAGAGCTTTCCCAGGCAGATTCAGGGACAGAAGTTCCAAAGTTCCCATGCAAAAGCCTCCCTGCTCCTAGAAACCAGTAAAGCAACATTTTCCACAGAACACTCAACTGTGCCCGTACTTGACTAGTAAGTGTTTTGAGGTAAGAAGGTAAAGCAGGGTGGAAAGCAAGAGTAAGTTTCGAAGTGGTGTGACTTGGCCCCCGTTAATCTGCTCCCTGGCATGCATCTTGGCTGTTGTGATGAGAGTGAGACAGTTTAGGTCCTGCCATGGGTTGGTGGGGTGCAGACCAGCTCCATGTGTGCAGGGCATTTCTATGTTTGATGCTTAGTTTGCTTTAGAGCTGGTTGTGGCCTTGTGACTGGGCAAAGAAGGGCAAATCCTTTGCTTTGGTTGAGACACAAGGATGATGTTAGGCCACCAACTCAGGTTTCAGTGACCTGACAGCAGTGTCTGTCCTCAAGCATGGGGATAATCTCTGGCTGGCCTGTGCTGGCCATGAAGAGTTGGGGCACAGTGTCCTGAGGTGTGGTGAGCAGTGGCTTCATCTGCTAAGGAGGAGTTGTTTCTTCACTTATGGGTTTCATATATGTCTCAGCTCAGCATGAGCGACACACAGCTTCTTCACCATCTCCACAGATGATCCTGTGTTGGACGAACCATCGAGGCCTTGCCAAGGGTGTGTATCAACAACTCGAGTGTCTTGAGTGCTAGGGGTTGATAGGGGTGTAGGTTCCGGGTGCGGTTGGACATTTCAGGTGATGCGGTTGGGTCTCTTGAGCCTCACTGTGCAATCAGAATATTGGACAGTGTCATGTTTTTTCTGATTCACCAATGTGAGGGCCTAGTAGTGGGCTCAAGATGCTGTAGCACATGGAGTTGTGCAGTGATGGCACTGGCCTAGACTGTGACTGGAGTTGCCTTCCTCTCCTTTGTTACTTTACTTGATAGGTGTCCTGAGTCACTGCCTCATACTCCCAGCCATCTTTAGAGAGAGCAGAGACTGTCCTGTGTCCTAGTATGTAAATATGAAAGCCAGCCCTTGGTTGTTTGGTAGCTAGAGGAGCTGTCCGTCTTCTGCTCATGTGCAGTAGCAACCTTACAAGGGTCTAGAAGCTTTGCTGGTGCTGTTGGCCTTCAGCTTGAGTTCCTTGTGAAATGGAAGCACATCTCCACCATGATACTCACTAACCCTCTATACAGTTGTGCATGAGAGGCCAGTCTTGTGGCCGACTGCAGGAAGAACAGCAGATCCAAATAGGCCTTCTGCAATCAGATGCAGAGTCTTCTCAGGATGTGTTGCTGTAAGCTTGAATCAGCTGATGAAGGCCTGCCCAGTGGTGCTAAACGGTGGGTGGACTTCAAGGTCTAGCAAACCTTGGGTATCTTTCAGATCAAGGCCCTCTATGAAAAGCCGTGTCACTGCTTCTGTGAGGCCCAGAGCATTACCAAGGTCAACTACAGGAGCCAGTGCTGCAGATTTGACTGCAGCAAATGATGCAGTCAGTGGTGGTGTTGTGCCATTGGATTTTAGGAAGGTTCACATATAAGGTCATAGAGTAAATAGCAGTGTAATGACCTTGCACTTGGCTTCAGACACCACTCATACACCTGCTTTCCATGGCATCCTGGAGTCTGCTTCTGTGGGGATACATTGCAACTCCACATTGCACTTGGAGCTTTGAACTGATGCACTACCTTGTATATTCTAGGGAACATTGCTGCCGATGTGTTGAGGGTGATGGTGGGCCTCTGAATGTCAGGATGTTGGCTGCTTAGGGAAGGGAAAGCTTGCTGCTTTGAAGGCAGACTGGTGGTTAGAAGTACTGTGTTCTTGTCGGTTTCTCCTGTCTCCAGAGACAACAGCTGCACAGCAAGTATTTACTCTTGTTCCCTGGACTAGGTTTGAGCTTTGGTTTTATCCTTTCCTAACAGTGAGTCTGTCAAATTCCTGTTTATCAGTGTGGGTTTCTTAACAGATCCCATCACATGGCTGTTGGGTATGAAACCATTACCTCAGTACTTGGCACCCACCAAGTGCTCAGTAAATGGTAGTTCCCTGTTTTCCAGCTCTTTCTCCTTGGGAAGCATCCAGTTTACCCAGCATAAAAAGGAGGGCTCAGTTGTCCGTGTCTTAGTGTGAAAAGTACCAGACTTCCCCACTTTGCCAGGGTGACACCAGTGTCCCTGAGGAAGTGTGTGAATGGGGAAGAGTCGCGAGAGGAGGCAGGACTCCACGGGAGGACAGAATTCCATGTAGAGTGTGGCCTGTTCTTCTAGTCATTGTGGGTGGGGCTGAGGTAGAGCAGCGGTCTTGAGAAAGCAGTTGAGTGCTCAGTGCTGGAAGGAAGAACAAGACCAGAACAGGGCACCACAGTGAGGACAAGAAGACCAGAGTTTTGTCCATAGCACCTTAGGAACAGTGACCACAGGTCAGAGTTGTGAAAAATCCTGCATTCAATCCAGTATCATCTTAAAACATCAAAAATGGTGTTCCAATTAGGAAGACAAGAAAAAATGGGAATCATAAAGACGGATAATTATTTTTGGAGCCAAGGTAATAAACCACCCAGTCAAGGTTATGACATACTAAGTGGGGCTCTAGACTTGTGTGAGAGTGCTGCTAGGTGCTGGAGCGCATCAACCCAGAATACAGGCTGATAAAGCATATAACGGAAGCCCTGTGATAGGGCTTTAAAGGTTTTAGATCGGGGTTCCTAGGTCCCCTAGAATCTAGGCAGTGATGCAGCCAGTGTTTCTGGTTGATTTTCAACCTCAGCCATCTGAGAAGGTAACCCCAAGTAGACAGGGTTCTAGGTAGATAAATATCTTTTAATTATGGAGACCTTAGAACAAAGGGTAGGCATGTTTAAGAACATCAAAACCACACCATTAGATTTGCTTTAAAGAATCTATGCAATTTGTATTTTAAGTCCTTGACATACGGAAGAAAATTTGTTCAAGAAACGGGTTTGCCTTGTGAATGCAACTGAAAAGTATTGGGTATTTGTACTTGAATTTTTCATTGAAATCTTGCTAAATTTTTACTTTACACTGATTTATGATTTGGTTTATGTATAAAATCATTAGAGATAGAATTACATAGGTACCTAAGAAGTTTGTTTTGGTCAAATAAATTTAATACTTAAATTGAATATATTACCCTTATAAATTCCATGTAAGTATTTAAAGGAGTTTAAATGTAATAGATCAGTATCACATCAAATTTCATTTTATAAGCAAAACAGATTTGTAAGCCAAATTTAAGAGCTTAGAAAAGAGCTACGATTTGGGATTTGTAACTTCAAAAAATCGAGTATGTTTTTTAAAGCCAAAGTAGTTTCCGAGTGTTTGTTTCAGTAGAACACAGAAACACCCCCTGGGGAGCAAAACACTCAGAGTCTCCTAACCCAAGTCCAGCACTCTCAAGGACCTGACTGCCAGCAATTAAGGATGACTGCTGCTGGTCAAATTAGAGCCACACATGTTTTTGCTTGAACAATAAGTAAAAGTTTTTTTAAATATTAATCTACAATGTTAAAGGTCAAAATTTTCCATCTAAAGAAATTTTAGACTTCACTAGACAATCAGACAATCTGGCAGCATTGAAATGACATTTCTCATGACAGTCGGTGCTGATTGCAGTTAGTCACAGCCCTCAGTTTTGGGGCACATACCTGTCATGTCTCATGTGACCTGGTAAGACACCCCTGAAGTTGGGTCTCTGAGGTTCCTAATGGCTGATGCTGTGTGCATGTGTGTAGGATAAGGGCTTAGGAAAAGCACGGGCCCAGCTCTCTCTGCTCGGCACCCACACTCCTGGCAGGCACCTTCTAGTCCCTGTGGAAACATGAGACATTCTCGGGCTTGCCCCTCCCCAGGCCTGTGCTTGTCTGTGACCACAAAATTTGGCTGACCCTAGCTTCACGTCTCAGTTCCCATGAGTTTTCTCAGGAGCAGTTTTGGTCTGTGAGGAGTCCTCAGATCTTGGTTTATAAAGTGTCCATATCCAGTGTTTTTGGACTGGGTGTGAATCTTCCACCCCTGTCACCATCATCACTGCCTGCTGCCTGGGCAGAGTGTACTGAGATGAGGGGTGGAAACCAGATTATTGAAGGTTTGGGAAACAAGAGAGATGAGTTTGAAAGTACTTGGGCTCTCAAAAAAGGACGGAGGCAGTGGCCAATCATAGCTTTGAGGCAGATGGTAGAAGGGAAGAGAGCCCCTACACAGCTGGAGGCCAAGAAGTTGGCAGGACAAAATTCTAGAGGACGTCTCCATGGAGCCACAGATTGATAGGTTATGGACTAGCAGAAATGGTGCATCTGAAATAGTTCCTCAAGTTTTGCAGGAGAGGGCACCATTGGAAGTCTGTAGTCCCCTAAGGTTAGGGGTGAACACATGGCAATGGAGGTTTGAGGGGTGGAAAGTATGATACTGGTGCCACAGCCTCAGGCACGAGAAACTTCCAGCAATGGCAGCAGACAGAGCCCCTCTGAACTCCTGTAAGTGTGGGACAGATGTGAACCAAATGGCTCGAAGCTTGGTGAAGAACCAGGCCCAATGAGGGTGTGTGCGGGTCCAGGTCCATCTGGATGAGCCCAGTCTCTGGTAGGGTGCTTCCAGGCTGGACTGGGCCTTGTCCTGTCTGACACTTCTATTGACAACTGACCAGGTTGCAGGCTCATCAGGTTTGCAGGTGATAAAGTTAGGAGGGGCAGTTAATACTTTGCGTGAGCGAGTCGGGATTCAGAATGATTTCAACAGGCTAGAACACTGGGCTGGAACCAACAAGATTAAATTTAACAGGGATAAATGTAGAGTCCTGCACTTAGGTTAAAACAAAATCAATGATAAGTACCGGGTGGGGGAGGGTGGGCCTGGCTTGACAGCAGTTCATGAAGGAAAGACCTAGGGGGGTTACTTGACTGCAAGCTCAATAGAGTCAGCTGTGTGATGTGACTGCTAACACTCTGGTACAACTGCATGTGACAGTAACCCAGACAGTGCGGCCAGATCCATGGAGGCATTTGCCTCACTGCCTGAAGTGCGGAGCCTGCCTGTTCTGCAGGGGTTCTGCCATTCTGCAGGGGTTTGGTTTTGTTTGTTTGCTTTTAGGCTTAGTAACAAGTGACATAATATGACAGGCGACAGGCGTGGTAGTGAAAAAAAACTATCAGGTGTGTACCAGGCTTTCTAGGATACTGAGGTTTCTGGAATGAAGGGTTGGGGGCAGGGTATAATCTGACCTCAGGCAAGGGCAGTGGAAGTGAAGTGTTTTAAGGGATTTAGGAGACATACAGGGATCTGCATTCTCCGAGTTTCTGTGGCTGCATGACTCCTGCCTTTTGAGGTCAGTGGTTAGCAATTAGGTAAAGGAGGGTCTAGGATAGGGGACCCTGGGAAGTGTGAGGTGGAGTTCGATCCCCGATACCAAAAAAAAGCGGGGCGGGGGGTGCCTACGATGAGGATCAGCATAGGTGTGGGGAGAAAACGGAGCAAACGGGGCAGTAAGGTGGCAGGGAACCTGAACCTGTGGACCTTGAAAGTGCTGTCCCCTGGGATCTGCTGTCCCTGATTTGGCCACAGTGTGGCGCCCTCGCTCCACATAGGGATCCTGAGCCAGGGCCCGCTGGATGGGTGGCCAGGCCACAGCTGTGCTTGCTGTGCTGCCCACTGCCTGAAGCCTGCTCCACACTCAGGGCCCGCCAGGGAGTTCTGGGGAGCAAGAAACCCAAAGAATAATGTGGCCAAGTTAATAGAGTTGCTAGTAGTGAGGAGCACCGAGTCTGAATTATTTATAAGCGTCACAAGAGCAGCAGGCTGGAAACACATATGCTAACTGGTAGGGAAAATTGTTGTGTTCTGGGTGGGGCCTAGGAATTATTTTGGATCAGGTTCCTGAGGGATCCTGATGACCAGGACCCTCCGCCCTTTGAAAAGCTAACATAGGCCATGCAAGCTCTCTTCATGCATCTGAGCTGCTTAGAGCTGGCGGGCTTGCTGTCCAGGTGACTAGCATGGTGCAGGGTGGAAACATTAGTGTGGGCGTGAGAAGGTAGCAGCCTCCCAGTGGATGCCGGGCGGGCCGTGGCCGTGGAGTGCAGTGCGGGCCATTTGGGGTTTGGGTGTTGGCAACAGGGTATGGACGGTGGGGCAGGGGTGGCCATATCAGTGTTGAGTGTGCACAGTTGCTGAGTGGCGGGGCTCAGAGTGTGCTGGCTACAGAGGTGGAAGGGGCCAAGGCAGGCAGGGTGCCTGCAGGAGTTTTCTCAGAGGCTGAAGATGGGGTTTTCTTGTATCCGACAGAGCCAGGAGAACAGGAAAGGGTGAGAGCGCTGCTCGGCAAAGCCCCACCAGGGCAGCTATCTGTTGTGGTCTGTGGCCAGGTATCAAGTCCTGGGACCAGACTGTCCTCTGCTTTAGATGGAGAAGGAAGAGGGCTGCTGCTTAAGGGCTTCTAGGAAAGCTCCTGGTTCACCTGAGGGAGCATAGGTGTGCACAGGACTATTAGATTACAGGAAGGGATTTTCAGAAGTTCTTCCTGGATTCCCAGTGGACTGGAGAAGAGGGCATACCCTGGACCTGCTCCCATCCACTGTCCCTCACACAGAGTATAACTGAGCTCTTATTCTGGGGGTCTCAGCTTCCTAAAAGGGGGCGCTCCTGTCAGTAGCTCATGAACACCTGGCTGTCTGCTAACTCAAGACACCTCCAGGAAACTTTGAAGATCTTCCCAGAGGAACAGTTTGGAAAGAATCCTCACATCTCAAATCCTTGAACGCTGGAGCTGGAGGACTTCTGCGCCATCTGATGCTGAAGGGTCAAAGGGTATGCCTGCAACAGGATTATGGGGCTGGGCCCAACTTAGCAGGAGTTTGAGGACTGGGTGGAGAAGAAATGTTGGGGGTAGCCATGAACATACCTGAGAGCATGTCACAGGGAAGGAGTGAAACCATAGGAGTAGGAGTTGCTGAAAGGGAGGGAGGAAGTGCAGCAAAGCTTTGTTAGAGCCGCTGGAAGATCTGAGTTCTAGAAGGAGGAAGAGAAGAAGGAATGGAAAGCTAAGCCCCGGAAGAAGTTAAAGCCAGAGAAACAGGAAGAGAGAGAAAGTTGTGGCACTCAAGTTGGACCCAGGTTTCGATCTAAAATGAGTCAAGGTCAAGGTCCACTCCTGCAAGTCAGCTAGGGGTGGTTGGGGGCGTGCAGAGCAAGGGAAGGAATTGCTGTGGTGGAGGATTGGGCTGGGAGTCCAAAAGAGTGGAGACGTCTGCCTCCCTGGGGAGCGAGGCTGGGGTTTGCTTTAGGTGGGGCTGCCGTTTGTGTCTGGGAATGGGATGGAGCAGGCCAGCTGTGGTCTGCACTGTTACAGCAGGCTTGATGCCATCCTGAGGACAGCAGGGCACCTGTGGGGGGAGAACAGACCCCGGTGTGGGTAGCTGTGCAGCACAGGCTCCGAGGACCTGAGGTCAAATGTGAACCGCTGGGAAGAGATCAGTGCCTCTGATCTGGAGCTCGTGGTGGAGTGATGACAGTGAGGTACAGAACAGAATGGAGCACCCACTTTATTACACACACCGCTCTCTCCTCACTAATTCCCAGCAGACTCCATAGACAGCGTGCTGTTTTGCCATCGCCATTTTACAGATGAGGGGCCTAAGGTTTAGAGAGAAGAGTCACTTGGCCAGTATCGTACAGGTTGTTATTTGGAAGGTGTTTCCCAACTCCTGCATTGGGCTTTGTGCTTTGCCTTTTCACCAGTTAGGTAGGTGACCTGGTGTGGTGTAGTAACCCAACAGTCAATTTGGAACACCCCGGTGATCTGAGTCAGTGTGCTGGGTGTGGATGGTCCACATGAGGTTTGTTGCCAGCAGCTTAAAAAGAGAATTGGAGGGGAAGATGGTGTGCTGTTGGTTCTTCTGGAAAATCTTGTCTCACTGGCTATCCTGCTATGAACTTGGCTGTTCATGGGAAGAGCTCAAGCCTCAGCATCACTGAGGATGGCTGCAGTTCTCTTCAGGGAAACTGGTGCTTCTCTTGAGTATCACTTCCCCACTCCAGTGCAGATCCCTCAACCTGCTGGCACAGATCCTTCATCTCACTGGTGCAGACTTTCTAGCTTCTACCGCTGATCTTTGGGCCTTCCCATTGCAGATCCTTGATACAGACTTGCATGAGACATTGTCATGAGCTGCAGGCTTCCAGCTGGACTCATGGAGGACATTACCATGGGCTGTAGGTCTTCAGCTGGACTTGTGCAGGACAATGCTGTGAGATCCAGGCCCTCAGCTGGACTTTTGGGTCACTAGTTCATGGACAGGTCTCTTGCACTCTTCTGCATTTGATTCTTTGGGTGAATATTACAAAATAATCCTATAAATTGTGTGTCCTATATTAAATCTATTCTCTTATAAACACTGACTACAACACCTGAGGACAGTTCTCCCTTGAGTTCCTTATGAAAGTAGTATCTCCTGGGGTTGTCATGAGCGTTCCATGAATTAATGCACAGAAGGACTTGAAACAGTGTCTAGCATAGCCCTACAGAGCAGTGCCACTGTTGTCACTGTCAACCCCTTACAGCCTTCAGCCAGAAACTTAAGGCCTAGGAGGCAGGTGAAAATGTCCTAGGGCACATTAGTAACCCAAAGAGGGTCACAGGGGTTGCAGTGACAGAAGAGCATCCACTGGTGGTGCTAAACCAGGTACATTTTTACTTCACAATAGCCTGGAGGAGCTTTTGGGGGTTATAATCCAGGAATCCTAACAATGGTCTGTTGTACCTCAGTTGAGATGTACAGAAGAAACAGCCAGAAAGCATGTTGGGGTTTGACTTTCTGGAAGAGTAGGGAGCCCAAGGGTTTGAGCAACATGAGTAGGTGATGGCACTGAAGTAAGCTTGGAATCCGTGAGGGGTAGAGAGAGCTGAATCTGTTGGAGCCAGGCTTCCTGGAGGGGATGGCAGGGCAGGTCTGTGAAGGGAGCTGGGTTGGCATTAGTTGCTGAACCGCACTGGAGAGCCCAGGGTTCTAGATGCAGCTGTGATGCTTACAGGAAGACCACTCATACAGCCAAGGGAGAGGACAGGGTGGATATGGGACCTTTGGAGGGAGCAGACCCTCACCCTGAAGGCAATGCATAGATGGAGACAACAGAGGTACATTTAAAAGAAGATGCCCAGTGTGAGGGCAAAAGAATGGAGAATAGGCCAGGCAGATCTGCAGATGCATGAGTGGAACAGGGTTCTGAGACGTGCACGCTGGGCTAGGGCTTGAGGTGACTGCTGTGAACCGAAGGTGCTGATGGAGCAGATACCTGCTGTAGCCCTGGTGCTGCAGGTTGGAAGTCAGGACCACAGTGCCAATTTAAGGGTCATCAAGCCACATTCGTTGAGTATTCAATGCTCAATGCACATTTAAATTAGTGCCCCTTCAAGGGCCATTCCTATGGGGTTGTCAGTTGAATCTGAGGTCCTGCTTATAGATGAGTTCATCTCGGGGGACGGAGCAGAGGGGGAGTGCTAAGAAACTGGGCAGGACTGGGCCAGCTCTACACTTGGAGGCTGGAGAAGTTCCGCTGGGGATGCTAGAAAGTTTCTGGGGTTGCCAGTGCCTGTGCAATGGGAAAGGGGCCTTCGGACTGGCTGTTTCCAGAGCTAGTGATGAGACAGCAGCAAGGGCAAAGTCGGAAGCAGTAGAGCCCTAGTTCACAGAAAAGTTTGGGCAGGCAGGATGGAGAGGAGAGAGTTCACAGAAAAGTTTGGGCAGGCAGGATGGAGAGGAGATGTGAGAGCGAGGATGCTGGGCTGATGGGGAGAGGGAGCAGGAGAGGGTCTCTCATTCAGTAAACAGGCTCCCAGGACCCGTCCTTAGCTATTAAAGGAGTAGACCTCTCCCAGCTCTGTTTGCTGACCTCTCTTGAAGCTCCCCCCCACAACACAGGCACACATGTGCACACACACGTGCAGCTGGAGGCCACTTCCTTCTCAGAGAACTTGAAGATCCACCAGTGGCCTGTGGCCAGCCTCCTTCCTCAGGCTCCCTCTGGGGGCTTCCCTGACTCCATCCTTGTCTTCCCTCTCTCAGGATAAAGTTTGGCTCCCCAGGGTGACTTGAATGAGAGTTTGTCCTTTGTCCTCTTCACTGTTCTCAGTGTGTGTGGCCCCTGCACCCTACCCTCAGCCCAGCTTGTGTGTACTGATGTTTCTTCAATCACAGTCTCCCTGGGCAGGGCTGCCCTGCTGCCTTGCCAGCAGGCCCCGGGTCCCTTTGAGTCTGTTGCCAAGTCCGGGATCTGTGGGAGTGTCGCAGACGCTTCTCCTAAGACACCGCCTGCAGTTGGGCTGGTCAGCTCTGACTGCTCTGTCTTTCTGCTGAGCCTGCCACTGGAGGTCTGTTGGGATCACCCTGCAATAAAAAGCAGCTCATGCTCAAGTGTCAGAATGTCAGAGCCATTCCTGCTTCTGTTCATCATCATATTCCAGAAGGAAACAGAGACCACCTAGCCTAGGGGTTCTGAAGCATATTTTGATGCTTCCAACCTTCTGTTCAGTGATGATACACACACAGCTGAGAGCAGAAGTGCTGTGGCTGACCTTTGCGCTTCCAGCCCTGAGTCTTGCTCAAGCAGCCCTTAGAGCTCCTGAGGCCCTCTGCGCTCCACAGCGTGCATGCTGAGAGCCGAGCCCTTTGCTGAGAGGCCAGGAAAGAGCCTAGAGGCGAAGGGAATCATTCCAGGTCACAAAGCAGGAGCCAGAGCTCAGGATTGCCTGTGGCCCTCTGGTTCTGCCATCTCAGCACTTCTGAACCCCTGGCTGAGAGCTCCCTTCAGCATTCTCTTACATGCTTTGTTTGCCATTCATTCAAATAGCAGCTATCAATCAGATACCTACTATGTGTCAGGTGTGCAGTAAACTCTGAGGATGACGAGGCGACAGCCAGGGGTGACTGGCAAGCAAAAGCAGATGCCCTGTGCCTTCACAGATTTCAGGGAGGGTGTAGGGAAGGGCAGCAGAGCCAGCCATGGGCACGAATGGCATGCAGAGGGAGCCTCATCAGGCAGGACTGAGCTTCGCTGTGGCTAGGGAGTGGCCTGGAGCCGAATCCTTAAGTATATTAGAAGAATCTAGGGGGTAGCAGTATGTGCCAAGGCCCTGTGGCAGGAGGGAGCAGGGCAGGGTCAGAGAAAGGATTGCTGGAGATTTACTCCAGGATTAGATCTGTTTTTTAAAAAAATGATATGTCTAGTTGCAAAGAGTAACTAATGTTCTATCCCCAGCCTCATCTGAGCTGGGTTCTTTGCATTCATTGTAGTCTTCTGTCTGCTTTTCTGACTGGTCACATGCTATTTGGGGTATTCTTAGCTGGGTTTGTCTCCACTTTTTGCAGTATGTGTTTTGCTTGTAAGGAGTATACATGTATCACAATGTGTGAATGGGCATTTCATATGTCAGTGTGTTGCTCCTGCTCATTTAACTAAAAATATCAAAATTTTGGGACCAGGAACAAAGCTCAGAGGCACAGCACCTGCCTGGCAAGTGCTAGGTCGTGAGTGTGATTCCCGGTACCAAAAATAAATAATAAAAATGTCAAAATATTTAGTGCTACTTTGAGCCAGGTACTACTCTTCCCATCATCATTGTGGTCCACCCACATTGCTTGTGATTGTGTGTCCATCTCAGTGATACTGGTGCCTTGTGCCATTTTGTGTGTGAATATGCTGACGTGTCCTCTGAGTGACTGCTCTGTGTTCTTATGTAGCGTATGTCTCTGCTAGTGTTGTGTGGTGGTGTGATGCGTGTGACAGCATCACGTGGAACTGGAGTGTTGTGTGGCCGTGTGTGCTGTGTTGCTGTGTGAATGTGTGGTTGTTGGTGTGGATGTGTGCCCTGACTTAGCAAAGATAGGTTGGTGTGATGTGTCCCTATGTCTTCTGGTGGTGGTGGTGGTAGCAAGAGAGACCAGGTGCCCTGCTGTACATCAGAGAAACAAGAGCAGCAGGGCCTGTTGGGGGTGCTCTCCCAGGCCCCTGGGGGGATTGGAGTAGGCAGTGGAGCCTCTGCTGGTAGCTCAGGGTGTTGGGGAGTTGAAGGGGAGAGGGAAAATAGGGGCTGGCAGACGAGTGGAGTAATAAAGAAGGGGGCGATGACCCTGCAGGCAGAGATGAAAGTGGCCGAGCTGGCAGACAGGCAGGTGGCCTCTCCCCTGCCCTGTCAGCACTTTTTAATGTCCCCTTGGTTAGAATGTGCCAGAGAAGCGGGCCCAGAGAAACCAGAGTTCACCTTTCTCAGGCCCCAAAGGAGGGTTTTCTGGGTGTGATAGCTGAGAAGAAGCACGTCCCCCGCCCCCCACCGAGACACCCTGCAGCTCTGTCTTACTGTAGGAGGCCCAGGGTGGGAATGGGGTCAACTGCAAAACCAGGAACCCAGAGGGACTGCAGGGCCACACATGTGCGCATACACGCAGGTTACTCCCCTAGCTGTGTATCTGAAACCCAGGATCAGTTCCTAAGAATGTTCCCTAGACTGTGTGTGTGCTTGGCCAGCCCTTGCATAGGAACTGAATTCTAAAATAGGGACTTGGGTCCTGATTCGGCCTGCTGCTCCCAGGTGACTTTGTGCAGGCCATTTATCTGTCAGCCTTGTCACCACATCTAAGGTAGAAATGAGCCTCCGCTGCTCCTACAGGGTGGTTGTAAGGTTTAAACGACAGGAACGGCCAGCTGGACGTCACGCCACGTACATAGTTTCACTGTTAATAGCTACGTGTGGGTGTCTGTGGGGTTGCTGTGTGGAGCAGTGGGGGCTCCGGGAGCCTTAGGGTCCCCGTGGGTCAGCCAGGCTTGGTGGGTGGCGAGCTGAGAGGAGAGGTACTTGAGATTGTGACTGTGACAGGTCTGTTGTGAGCACACAGGTGTGAGATGGGTGTGCAGAAGAGTGTGGACCCGGTGGTGGGCCGTGTGGGTCTGTGGGACCGAGGTATGTGCTTCTCATTGTGCGGACCTGTTTGCCCTGGACTCTTTGTGTCTCTCAGGTTGCTGGAGCTGCCTGAGGCAGATGCATGCCCTCCAGAGTGCTGGCCGTCGTGCAGGGGTGTGTGGGTTGCTGGTGTGTCTTTGTGTGTCCCAGCGTAAGACTGAAGTGCCTTTGTCTTGGTGGTGTCTGGTGCCTTGGTGTGACTGTGTGTGTGACTCTGTGTATGCGCGTGTGCAAGCGTGTGTTTGGTGAGTGGCTCTGCTGCCTTAAGCACCTTTCGAATACATTGGCCACAGCTCATTGAATCCTTTAACAATCTGACTCTGCTCTTCCTTCCCCGTTTTTTCTAATTCAGTTCCTCTTATTACAAAAATAAAAAATAAAGTGCTGCCCCTTTCCAATGGCTGGCCCTGCGGAGCCCCCGCCTTGGGACCAGCCTCGTTTCACTCCATTTCGGAGAAAACGGGACGTCGGTAATTTTAAAAATATTTTCTACTTTATTTGGGATTTAATGTTCTTACAGAATCCTGCTGCCTCCCTCTGTCCCCCCATCTACCCCCAGCCCTGCATGCAAGAGGTGTAATGGCCCGTTCAGCATATTAGGGGAGCCTAGTGCGTGCGTGAGACAGAGAGAGAGAGAGACAGAAAGAAGAGAGAATAAAGAGACCCACAGTAGATGCACATACAAATTCACAGCAGCGTAAACACCCAAACGTGAGCCCAAGCACCACACACACACACACACACACACACACACACACATCCCCAGCGACAGAGGCTCATTCTCAATCCATAGTCATGCTGCAGGAAATAGGGGAGACTTTCTGGGGACACAGAGGAGTCGGTGGCCAGAGATGGGAGGAAAGAAGGAGACGTAGTCACAGAAACAGAATGGAAGTGACTCTGATGCCTTAGAGGGACGTGAGAGGAGGTGCAAAGGAGGATGAGAGAATTTCTGGCCATCCCGGTCCAGACATTACCCTCTCTGTACAGGGGCACTGCATGGTCAGGAAACGGTCACTCAAGGTCATGCAAAGAATCACAGCTGGATGTAGGAACAGAAAAACTCCTGTGCCACTGCCCTGTCCCCTGCTGTTGGGGACCCAGGGCAGTGAACCAACGGTGTATGTAAGGTGAACAGCACTAACTTAAGTACCATTCATATTTTAGGCCCAACGAATGTTTGCCAAGGCTGGCAGAGCCCGAGTGTGTCAGTGTGTCTGTGAGGACACATACAGGGGCACCCATGTTCACTCAGTGTTCCTGCCACTGAACAAAGGGCTTGGACTATAGGGTACTCTGCAGTATTTGTGGAGGATGAATGGAGGATGGATGAAGAGACTCTCTGGGAGTCCACTATGGGCACTCGTGGAGGGAGGGCCTGGCCACTTGTGAGTAGTACCCATGGACACCCAGCTCCTCCTGGGCAAGACCTGGAAGGGGGGCAGATGGTGCACCTGGGAGTGGGTGGCAATGCTGGTGCCCTTGTCATGCTGCTGTCCTTCCTGCTGTGGCACTGTGCTCCATGCTTCGGGCAGTGAGTTTCGTGGGTTATTTCAGACTATTCTGTGTGGGGAAAAAGAAACCAAAAAACCATCCATTTATTAAACATGGGATGAGAAAGTGAGAAAAGGGCCATAGTGGACAGAAGTGGGAGATGGGTACTGACCAAGCATACCACCTGACAAGTCGATTTATTTCTAGACTGAAAGACAAATAGAAATGTGGATAAATGGATGTGCAGATAGACACACAGACGGACATGAATCGGCAGGCAGGTAGACAGTCCTGAGAGGTGACTGACAAATAAACCAACAGACAAGCAGATTGATTGATAGACAGACAGACAGATGGATAGACAGATAGAGGGAGGGACCACTGATTGCCCAGAGGTGATGGACAGACAGCTCAGCATTCAAAGCAGCCTCTCACCACCATTCCATTTTCTTTCTTGCCAGTGGAACCCACTTTTGTTTGGTGTTTATTTTTAAATTTATTTTTATTAGTACATGTTTGCAATACATAATGACTATGTTCATCCTAGGGAGTTGGTACATGTACATAACACATCTCCATTCCATCTATCTATCCTCCCTCTTCCCCTTCCCTGGTGTTTGAAGCCCAAGTCCTTTGAGGAAAGTTGAGCCATTCCTTTATATCAGAGGTGAATCCTAATCAATCCATTTTCCTTGCTACAGAGTGATTTAAGAGTGGATGTGAAAGCCCAGTGTGGTGGTCTGCATCTGTAATCCCAGCACTCCAGAAGGCTGAGGCAGAAAGTTTGCTATGAGTTCAAGGACAGCCTGGACTAATAGTGAGACTCAGAGAAAGAGAGAGAAAAGACTAGAGAAGAGAGAGAGAGAGAGAGAGAGAGAGAGAGAGAGAGAGAGAGAGAGAGAGAGACAGGGAGGACTTAAAATAGAATTCCAACTGTTGAAATGTTGAAATTGATCTGTTTAGGAACCCTTTGAAAACATTTACTTCAGTCTTAAGTAGGATCATATGGAAGCACGTGCCCTTCTTTAGTTTTGTGCTTTGCTATGTGACGATGTAGTGTGTTGAGATGCTACAGCTTTTTTGGAATCCTGAGTTCAAAAGCTGAAATATGAGGGGTAGTAGAGAAGTTTGCAAGCTGATGGTGTCCCTGGGCCATGCCGATCTCCTGGGGGCTCCCTATCCAAGAATACTGTGTTACATCAGGGAACATTCTTTCCTATTGCCTAATCCCCTCTTGGTAGGGTCATCTATTGCTTGTGGTCAGTTGCTAGACAAATCAACTAAAACTTGCCAAATAATGAAGAAATGGAGAGATGGATGAGTGGAGGGAGTAACTCGTACACATAAGAAGATGACCAATAACAGCCTGACTGATAGGTTGACAACAGCAACGATAATGAAAACCCGATAACACACTCTTCAACATGAGAAGGCTAGGAATCAGACAGTGGGCATAGGTGGGTTAGGCAAGTAGAAATGGGACTGGAACATGGGGGCATTGATGGAAGGACTGGCAGGCGGACACAGTTGGACACACCAGCACTGACATCTGTTTCAGGTGACTTCAGTGTAATGTGGATTCTCCTCAGTGCTCCTGGGACCAGCTGCACATGACACTCCCTCAACCTTTACTCACTGCAATGAAAATTGGTTTCCTTGTCACTCTGTCATGACCAAGTTTTGTGGGGCAGGAATCACATCCTACTCACCTTTAATGTCCCCAGACTAGCACAGAACCAAGTGCATAGTAACCAATAAGACTTATTTTCTGAATGAATGGCATAGTATAGGTTGTAAATGAAATGACAGAGGGACAAAAGGAAAGAATGGAGGGAGGACCAACAATAGGAAGGTAGACCAAATTTGGTACAAATAAATAAATGATGCGACAAGTCAGCTGATAGGCCATCATGGAGCAGATGAGTAGCATGTTCGTGTGTATACCAACATGCCTATTTCAGAGATAGCTGGACAAGGAAACAGCGATCAGTAAACAGATAAATCAGCTGTGTGTGCAGGGAGAGGGAATGAAATGAATGTGGATGACTCCCTCACTAACAGGCAGGTAGGTGTATTATGGATGGATGACCAGATGTTAGATCAAAAATAAGTAGAATAATAAATAGGCAGGTGAACAAAGACAGATTTGTAGTCAAACCTAGGAATGTAGATATATGGTTACTTAAAACCAATTAAAAAGCTGGTCATGGTAGCACATACCTGTAATCCTAACACTTGGGAGGCTGAGGCAGGAGGATCATTGCAAGTTCGAGACTGGCCTGGGTTACAAAGTGACCTCAAGGCCAGCCTGAACTGCATAGCAAGACCCTGTCTCGAAAAGACAACAAAGCTGGGGCTGGGGATTTAGCTCAGTGGCTCAAGCACTTGCCTGGTAAGCACAACATTGTGAGATCAATCCCCAGCACCAAAAAAAAAACAAAACAGAACAGAACAAAAAAAATCCGAAACAGAAAAAAATCAAAAGCAGATAAATGGGTATAATAGATAAACTGAGGCACTTATGGAAAGGTCAGCAGTCTTAGACACCTGTGTGTCTATGCCCATCAGCTGTCAGATAAGTATCTCTACTGATGACACAATTTTCTTGTTTGGGGAGAGTCTCTTCCTCTTTTCTTCCCCTCTCCTCTCTCCTCTCTCTTCTCTCCTCTCTCCTCTCTCCCCTCTCCTGTCTCCTCTTCCTCCTCCTCCTGCTCCTCCCCTGTCTCTGTCCCCACACCCTGGTCACACTCTGACCCCTAACACTGAGGCATCTTTTGTTTTTGTGCATGACAAAATGGAAAAAAGCAGAGCCTGGATGCAAAGTGGTGCAGAGCCTGGAGCCATGGGAGGGCAGAAAACCCTTTCTACCTCCCACCCCTCTCCCAGCTTCCCAAGCAATTCCAGCAACTGAGTCCTGGTGCAAGATTCTCTTCCTGACCACCCATCTCTCTTTTCTTCCTGCCAAGCTTCTGAGGACCTGGGATTAAGTCAGTGAAGTAAGGGCCTTCAGATCTGCTCACTCCCAGAGTGGGAGCAGACTCAAGACCAACCGTTCTGTTACAGGCGTGGAAAAACAAGCAAATAGGTGGCAGCAGGGAAGGAGGCCACCCAAAACCTGCTGCTTTCATTCTTGTGTCCATCTCAGTTCTCGGCTGCTTTGCGACTCACCTCTAAATCTCTCAATTCAGAAATGGCTGCTGAGTGCCAGGTACTGCCTGTGCCACAGGGGACAAACAGGAAGTGGGACCACCTCTCTTCAGGGGTGTCTTCACAATGGCTTCTTCCTTTGTCCTGACCCTTCCTGGGTCTTGTCTTTCTCCTGGACATGGTGAAGGCATGCTCTCATGGCAGCTACCGCATGCCCTGTGTCTGGCTGTCTCCCCCTTTCTGTGCCCTCCCCTTCCTGTGCCAGGACAGTCCACCTCCCCCTGGGCTACAGCGTGATGACCAGAGTTTCATTCTGTGTAGCGGGGCACTTTCCAAACACCAGGAGGAGCTGGTGACTTTTGGGTGGCCTCTTGGGTGGCTGATGACTCTTGGGTAATCCACAGGGAAGCAGCCTGTCAGTGCCAGGAGAGCATCGGGGAAGACTTCACAGGGGTGCAGGCAGAAGGTGACCCATGGTGTTTATGCAGGCGAGGGAGCCTCCCAGCCCATCTCCATCCCTCATAGCCTGCTGCCCAGTTGTTCTTCCTGGAGCGCTGCTCTGAACAAATCGACAAAGATGATTTAGCTTGGCCTTCAGAGCTCTTCCCAGTATGACCTCGACTCCCTCCCACCCCCACAGGCCTTCCGGACGGCTACCGACCCTGCCAGGTGAGAAGCTCCACAGTTGGGATCCAGGCTCCTCGAGGCTCATGGAAGATTCCTCACTAGACTCTCGCCCACTGGGTTCCACACTCTGCAAGTAGCCCTGGTATGTCTGCTCAACCTTCCCACACATACCTTGATCTCCATCCCTGCCTTCCTCCCCTGCCCTGCCTCCGCCTCCCTCCGGCCAGCCTCCTTGAAAGCTCACCGTGTGCTGGGAGCCAGGCTGCCTGGGTGCAGGCTCTGGCTCTGCATCTTCAGAGCTGTTGGCCTAAGATGAACTACTTGGCTGGGTCCCATTTCCTCGCCTCCAGGACTGTTGAGGGGAGTGTGAGTCAGTGTGAACAGGATGCAGAATGGCCCAGCTCTGTCTGTTTCTACAGAAGGTGAGGGTTACTGTTCTGCTGTTCTCCTGACTGGCCTCAAGATTCTTACACTTTCAGGAGCAGCCATCAGGATTGAGGGGCTCACCTGCCCTGTCTTAAAGAAAATCAGACCAAATGCTGAGGGAAGGCGCTCTCCAGCTTTTGGAAGGAAAACCTACAGAAGGGAGGGGGTGGGGTTGGGGTTAGTGGCCACCCTGGAGCTGGGTGGCCACTGAGCATCTGCAAGAGCTCAGTGTCTGTGCCCCATGCAGGAGGCCCTCTGCAGCCTCTGTGACACGGCCCTGCAGCCCACGCCCTCAGGAACTAGGGTGAGTCCCGTGGAAGGGCTCCTAGCAGCATTCCGGTACCTGCCAGGGGAAGCTGTCTGGGTGGGAGGACAGGCAGGGAACATCATGCCTGGGCTGAGTTCACAAAAAGAGCAGGCATCGAGGAAGCCACAGGATCAGGGCAAGAGGGCAGAGGGAGTGGACCCTGAGGCACGGAAGCCACTGGAGGGGCGGGCCAGCTTGGGAGCAGCTAGGCAGCATGGGTTTGGGTTTTTAATGACGGGGACAGGGATTCCACAGAGGATCTCAGGACAACGTAGGGCACGGCTGAAGCTACATTTCAGGTTACTCCTGGTACTGCCATTTACTTTCTAGCTGTGGTGCGGGTGCTTTGCTCAGCGTCTCTGTGCCCCATCCCTTGGTGAAGTGGGAACACCATGGTGCTGCCAACGAGTGTGAAGCAGGGCCGTGGAGGTCGCAGGGTGGTAGCCCCTGTGAAGACTGCGACCAGCTGTGGCAGGTGGTGCTATAGGGCTGGCCCGGAGGAAGTCAGCTGAAGGGAGGTGAAGCTCACAGGCCGCAGCCCCACCTGAGGAGAGAGGTGACACAGCAGCGGGGCTTATGCAACCTCGGGTTTCTGGCCTGAGCCAGCACAGGAACGGGCTGGTAGGAGAGGGTGGGCTCCTTGCTGAGATTCTTGCATGACTTCCGTGAGGAGAGCTGATTGGAGAGCAATATGAGAAAATCTAAGCGAGCGTGGCCTGGACCAGGGAGTGGAGAGTAGCGTTTTGGGCAGGGCCTGTGGCAAACAGAGTGTTACGGAGAGCAGGGAGGAAGGAGGAAGAGACCTGGAAGAGAGGAAACAGAGGCTTGCAGGGTTTGTGACCGCTAGGGTGGATGGAAGCCAGAGGGAGACCCAGTGAGCACAGCTGGGTGCCACGGAGAGTTTGAAGAAAGAAGAAGAAGCTGAAAATTGTCATCTCTGATGGACAGATGTGGTAGGGAGATTGTCAGGGTCCAAACAGGGACTAGTCCAAACACAAATGGTTTTTGTTTGTTTGTTTTTGTTTTTTGTCTTGTCTTTTTGAGACAAAGTCTCACTATGCAGTTCAGGCTGGCCTTGAACTCATTATGTAGGCTGGGCTAGCCTTGAACTCACAGCGATGCTCCTGCCTCAGCCTCCCAAGTGCTGGGGTTACAAGTGTGCACTACTACACTGGGCTCAAACACAATCCAAACAACCACTGCTTGTGCACCTCCTCTCCTGTTTCCAGACACACTCTGTCTTGTATATGTCATCTCTGACCTGCCCTGCCTCCTCTCTCAGGCTATAAACTCTTTCAAGGCAGGATCTGCATCTTCGTTGGATTCTGTGCCCAGCGTGTTGCTGGCCAAACTGCAGGTGACCAGCACACATATGTCAGAGGAGCGAATGATCCAAGGTGAGAGCATCAGGTCTCTGGGGGCACAGCCTGGCAAGTCAGCAGAGGGGCAGCGACACTGTGTTCTGGCAGAGGCATGATGGGTGGGGCGGGTGGGAATGCCAGACTCCGTGCATGCAGTTTGTCCTATCTGGATCCTTGCTGTGGGGGAGAAGCCATGATTCTCCCCAGTCTGCATATGCTTCCGGGACTCTGCAGCAACCCCGATGCTCATCCTGGACCACTCAGCTGTCTGTTCCAAGTAAACAGTGGGCCTTCAGGCATGGAGCATTTACCAGTCCTGTGGGTGCACAGCTCACCCACCCAAGGCCTCAATTTCTTTATCTGTAGGATGAGGAATCCAAGGTGGAGGTGCAAAGCATAAAGAAACTAACAACTCTGTCATCCGTTTGGAGCAGGTATTTTATGTGCCACAAAGATTCTACCCTGTTAGTGGGCAGCATTTATCCTCGTTTTCAAAATAGAGGAGTAGGGTCTTAGTTTAAGAGATCTGATCACATACACAAGTGGGGGAGGAAGCAAGACTCTGCCCACTAGGGCTCCTTCCTCCAGGGGTGCTGCCCACGGGGCTCACCCCCCTGTGTCTGTGTGCTCCTCAAGGCATGGCTTCTGCACTGACAGCTGCAAAGACTGGCTGGACACTGGAAAGCACCAGCAGGACCACGCCACGATCATCATTACCGGCCACGCTGAATTTTGAAGTCCCTTCTTTGGTATCTGTTAGACCCCTTTCTGTAACCGCAGGCTGCTGGCACCTGATTCTGCCCCCTGTTTCTCTTTCCTCCCATCTCCGAGGAGTTGATTTTCACTAAGTTCCCACCTCTCCCTTTGTGTTCTTTGCCATTAAATCTCCTCTTTCTACAATTTCAACTTCCTACAACTTTAAGTTATGACCTCCAAGCAAGTAACTCTCAAATGTTTACTCCAACCCATAGCCTTATTTCAGCTACCTGATGGGAATTTGCCATCTAAACCAGTGATTTTCAGACTTCGCTGTGTGTCAGAATCACCTGGAACATTTGACAAACACAGAGTTCTGGGCTGTACTCCCACAGTTTTTGAGTCATCCAGTAGGCCTGGGGTGGGAATGAAGAAGCTGTTTAAAGCATGACTGGGTATCACTGAACCAAGCTGCATGTCTTTATTTTTTTTTTAAATTTTATTTAAAGAGAGAAAAAAAAACAGAATAAAGGATAGCAACAATACAGAATTCCAAGGAAAAAGGAAAAGAACAACAACAAAAAAACCTAAGAAATTATTACTTGACAAATTACATACTGACTTCTTGGAAATAGTTGTTCAAATTACAAAATTAAAACATGTAAAGTAGACATTCAAACAGTGAGACTGCTAACAGTTCTGCTCCATGATCTGACAAAAACAGCAATATGGTCATCCATCTTACCCATTCAAATATACATGCAATTATATCAAAAGGGTAAAATTAAACACAACAAAACAGAGCAAAGCGGATCACAAGAAAGCAATGTAAGAGACAGAAATTTCAAAGCTAGACAATCGGAGATATTCACTCTCTATCATATTGACTCTTGTTTTCTTCCAAATAGTTGTCCATATTGTCACACAGGGAATTCACATGAAACAACA